>KZ308173.1:1696303-1734389 GCA_000376725.2 Ladona fulva
GTTTGTTTCGACTGATAAAAATTCCCTTTATGACTTATGAGAAGTTCATATTTTATTTAACGTTAGTATAGATTGCATAGTGATCATCTCTCATTACTGATTTTCTGGATATTAGTATACGTCACGCTTCGCAATTTGGAACTAAGTCCATTTTTTGTGACCCCTTTATAGAGGGTCATCAATTGACATCTCCCAAGGAGGAAATATGACAAAAAATGGCAGCCAACTTGTTAAAAGAGAAACGCTTCAATTTACGTAGATTTTTCTTCAAATTATGTTCTGAAAGAACACAGTTGAAATTATTACATTGCACTCGTTTACTTGTTTGTATCACCGCAGCCAATTTCAGGACACTTTTCTATGTAAGACTATGAAATATAAGAAAAACTCGTCGTCAGAACATATATTGCAAATGTGATAAAATAATGTTTCTGGCGATTTTACTGCGTTTTCTACTATGATTTTTATCGTTTTGCTATTTATTCAAAGCTTGTTACTCGGAAGATCAACACTGTCCAATAAAATAGCAAGAAATATCTAATAAAATTCTGCAATAACACACACACATGGAATTTCTGTCGGAAATTAGATACGGACGTCACGTAGATTAGATTAGGACGCTGAATTTGAGGCACCACTGTGCTTAAAAGATTAATTTTGAAATATACTTTTCCTATTTTTTAAGGGATAATTATTTGGTATTCAAGAAAATTAATTTCTACAACAACGCTTACGGAGATTATATTTCATGATGTTTTAGTTATTCTGCTTACAGTCATTTTTATAAAGAAAATCGAGAAAATTGATCGATTAGCAAAAAGCGAATGCACATTAATAATCGGCTAATAATAATTTCTTTCCATACTTCTTCCTTGTTTAACAGAATTTCATTGTGAGACCTTTCTCTCTCATTATAATTTCAAATAACATGTATTTCGGATTTGGAATGAAAGTGATTTTAGAATGCTTAGAACGTCGTAGGCTGATTTTTGTTGAGAGAACGTAATCGAATACCTTTAAATAGTGGTACAGCTGTCAGAATGTGCGCATCTCTCTTATTTGAATTAAATACTAAACATGGCGGCCTTGGAAAAGAAAATAACTTATTACATAAGCAATAAGCCATTTAAGTAAAACGACTTTTGATATTGATTAGGTGTACGAGGGATATAAAATTTTCTATTAAAATTTAAATGAATATTTTTCAAATTTAAAGACGTTTAGATCTTCTAAATGTTGGTTTCAATTAATTTTCTTGCAACTAGTTTCTGACCGTCTTTTTAGAATTAAACACAATTTTCATTTATAAAAATTACGCATTGAAAATTAACAGACATAAAGACGCGAGTCAAATGTTAGTATTTCAACTTCAAATGTTTAATTGAGAACTCATTAATTTTGAATGGCCACTGAATAAGGATATTGGGGATGTGATTCTCCATCGTAGAAATTTATTATCTAAGAGACATTTTGAGTATGAACTTGGAATTTTAACGATGTTCTTCTGTAGCAATCTTACAGCGGTCGCTCATAATTATACAGACAGGGAAACGAAGTTTGAGAGTTTAAATGTAAAATCACTTCCTAAGTTGTCGCGGGACATCGGAATTGTAACTAATGAGACTTTAACTCGTTAATTTTAGTTGATATTCATCTACTTTTGCGTAGCTTATCAAATCCAGCAACTCGCACGATCGCACTCTTAGAGGGTAGGATTTATTGAGCAGTGTAATTACAAAAATAATTTAATTTTCATAAATTTATTTCTCCATTTAGAATATTATTCCGTCTTACATTTAATTGTTTCGCCCTTGAATTGAGCGAAAACGTAAATTAACATACGAAGATTACATTTCAACAAAACAAAAGCAAGGAAACTAACCACACGTTATTTATTTTCCGCAAAAGATGCTTCTGCGCATTGGATATTGCCTTCTTTGGTCCAAACCTTTTGCATTGATGTGACCTTGGATGCATCGTTGTGACAGACTACGCAGCTTGGAATGTCTGCAGAGAATTTGAAGTCCGTCACTGCGGGAAGTCTTGACAGATTCGAAAAATCGCAAGGATCTCCTTCTATTTCACTCTTAATAAAGGTATTGATGAGGCAAATAGTGTTGTTGGAGTACTTCGTCATACGGATAATTGGCTGATGAGTTGCCGCGGTACCGTGGCACACTTCACAGGATGCTGGCACCGCACTCCTTTCCACCCTCACACTCACACTTCGACCGTTAATTCCTCTCGGAACTTCCATCAGCAGAAGACAGATGGCGGCTGCGACAAAAACTAGCGTCCGGGCGGCCATGTCTGGATCAATCTACTTTTTGCGTGTGAAGAGTGACCGATGATACTCCTCAATGACTCGATTTGGATTGGAACGTGATGTTTTAAGCGAACGCTGACCACTGGCATCGAGACACATCGATGTGATGACGAAGTGGAAAGCGACGCCGGTGATGGAAAATGATTTGATAATAGGAATAGATTTTCATTTCTAATGTAAAGTATAAATTGGACAAAGGATCTAGTACCGAATTCCGAATCCTGTGACGAATTAAGGGGAAAGCGAAATGTGTACTTACCCCTCCTTTCAGAATCAACGAAGCGACGGCTTCGTGTTTCAACTCACCCCTTTAAATTGATAAAATCAGGGCCGCCGCTGGCGGGTAATACAGCTGTACCTATCGACTGAATTCTTCAATTCTTTCTATGTCAATGTGACATCTTTTAAAGCTGCAATCTAAAATACGGAAAAGGTATGACAAATTACTTAACAACGTTAAGGTTTAGGTTTCATTAGAAATATCAATCCAGAAAGTGCTAATGTAAAAAAGCATGTGACACTACTCGAATACTCTAATAGCAAAGCGACTACTCTAATAGTCTCGATCGACTACCATCGTTCCATGCAGATACCTTGCGCCTCTCTCTCAAGGGCGGCTAAGGTGGGTCTCTTGCCAGTGGTATTTAGGATTAACAAAGGAATAACAAATGTGAACATAGCGACGTGACTGGGACTCGAACTCAGGTCTCCCACTTTCCGGGCAGTTATTGTAACCACTGAACTACCATGCCGCCATACTGTTAAGGGAATAATTGGGAGACCTGGGTTCGAGTCCCAGTCATGTTGCTATTTTTCACACTTGTTATTCCTTTTGGGTTAGCAGCACGACTTCATCGTGCAAAGAAATTCACCTTTCCCTAATCCAAGCGGTATTTACATAAAAATATACATAAATGGAAATATTAACTCGAATGATATGTCTTAAATTTCTTATTGTTGCATTGAATCATATTTTGCTTCTTTCGTTTAAAGATCAGTTATCTTATAAATATAGTTCATGTTAAATCACAGTATGATTACAATTTTCTCCGAAATTCTTGGAAGTAAGGATTTCTTAACATCATTGGAGCGCTGACGTATTATATTTTATAGGCATATATTGAACATAATTTGGTCTGAAGAGATCTCTTCACCATGTAGCGAGCATTAGTGAAGTATATTGGAGATTTGGTCCAGACGAGCATCTGAGAAACCAACCAGATACGTTACTAGTAAACTGTATTTCAAAGTTATGGTTATTTGCCTAACAGCAGAAACACAATCTCTCCTTAAGTTTTCTTTGCAAAGCATTTCTTTCACTTTGTTACTAGCAGTCTCTCTTCGATTTTTCCCTATTTTATAACTCATTTTCATTAATATAGTAAATAAAAGTTATCAATTTTCATTAATTAATAGTTAATAGTAGTCATTATGAACGTATATCATTGGTCATTATGTCTATATTCAATTGATTTCTTTTTAGTACCGCTTTCTGTATTGTTCCCTCTTATTGTATCTATGTTTATGTTACTTTTTTATAAGTAATTTGTAACTTTACATATTATATTACATTATGATCTTTGTTTATTTCTACGGCTTCTATAACAAATAATTTTCTGTGTTCTGCCTAATAAATACACTTATTTTGACGATTTGTTATCTTCTCTGATAATATTTTAATTCGTAATTCAAATGAAGTAGTGTATTTAAACTAAAATGAAACCCTTCGTGTAAACGAATTGTAAACCTTGAAATTTTCTCCGTTCGTAAATCCTATAGCTTTATTCTTTACATTTTCAGTTTCATTATATTTTTATTTTGTTGTTATTACGTATTGTGCGTGATTTATTGATATTTTGTACCGTGTAAGGTGGAACTTTCTAGTCCTCATTTCGGCAAATTAAGTCCTTTCTCTGTCTGTCTATTTTGGTATCATCCAGGTCATCTGTAATAACTCCTTCTCATTTTTTTTAGAATTCCCTCTAACATGGCCGTACACAAAAGTACTCCCCATCTCGTACTCCCCATCATCTATTAGTTCTGGCCGCAAAATTAATCTAGAAAAACTATTCTTCTTCCCTGCATTCTGTAAATATCTCATCAATTGGAAATTCCAAAAAATATCTATGGAATCCTATATATACATTCTGTATTCTCAGTCTTCATCGCAGTCTTTCTCATTCTTTCCTCTCCATTGTTTATTCGACTTGCTTTTCTCATTAAATGAAGTTATTGAGTACCCAACTTTCCTCTACTTTCTGGCTCTAATACAAACAGAGGTTTTTTTCTATTTCAGTCCTTTCTTTTTATTGCCATCGAATGCATTTTTTAATTTATTTCGTTTAGTAATTTTTTTTTGCTTCATAGAACTCTCGTGTTGTAATCGACGTCGTAGGCTATCATTTAAACCTCTCCCATCAAATTAGAACCTTCATTAGCCTCTGAAATTTTCAGCGTAGACGTACTTTCCCAAATGTTTTGCTATAAAATGATATTTTATTATGATAAGCTTCCCATAATCTGTACTACAGGTATTGAACAAAAAATATTGTTTAAAAATAGAAATCATCAAGCTTTTGCTATTGGAAATTCATTATGTGCTTTCCCATTTCTCTGCCTCTCTTTGTATTGTATCTCAATTAGCTCTTTGGCCTGTTGCTGTAGCATTACCGTTTTGCTACTTAGAAATGAAAAAGCTTCTCTGAATGTAAAATATGTACTGAAAGATCATCTTCAGTGTCTGAATCCATTATGTAATCACCTTTATCGGCTTAAATGCTAAAACTTTTTATGCTTACTGTATCACATGTGTTTGGGTCCCGATAGGCATCTATTTTTTGGTAGCCTCAATTGATATTTAACCTACGTGTGAATTGTTAGACACTTGAAAAATTAAGCAATTGTGGAGAATATTCCAAAATCTTCCTTGTTGTTTCTTAGAAAAGCGAGATATTCTCTTGTCAATCGATGCGTCGAAAATTTATTTCTCCCACTGAATTCAATTTTATGAGAAAAATTAGTCAAAATGTTGAATAATTTTCATTCCAAAATTCCCGACATACAATGACAAAATCTACCAACTCGGATTCTGTATGGATTCCGAATTTACTCCTAGGATCAGACATCATGCTTTCCTCTTGTTGGAGAGTATTAATATACTTTAGAAGTAGTTAAATTTTTGTTATTTTAAATATCCGTTTGAAGCATTTTCGAAGACTAGTGTCAATTTGTAATTCAAATGTGATCATGTGAAGCTAAATACCAGATTACAGTTTATCTGACAAATCTTCGGCCGTTGACCTCACCTTCCAGGTATTCCAGATAACCACTTGGTCATTATTTTTAGTTTTTCTAATACCTTTCAGTTACTTTAGATAGAAAATTTTGCCGTATGTAAAATATTTGTGCGCCCCGTTTCTTATCAAATTATTTTCTCACTACAATTTCCCTTCTGATTTTGAACTAATTAATGGGAGATAATTTCTCAATCTCAGTGATCATTATCGAAGAATTTCGTAATTTTCCATCTGTCGCATTCAAATGAAACGCCACGATTAAAGCGGTGATTTCTTTTTCCTCAGTGTATAATATTCAAGAGCATTTCCATTGAGTGCGTAAGAGCATTGTCCCACATTTCACAGTGTGAATGAACTTTTTAATAATTTTCATTTCTCTTTGTTTACAGAATATTTTTCCCCATCAATCACATAACCAGTTAATCAATTTTTACGCTCTTGTTGAAAATTAGTGGCACTGGACTATCGGGGCAAAGTTTGTTCCAATTTCCGTGCTATTGTATCCCATGAATGTGAACCAGATCTTTATAGTCCACTATTTAAAATATTATATCAGGACGTAACTTTCATACTTGTTTACGTACATTCGACCCTTAACTTGTCTCAAACTAAGTCATGCTGCAATTTGACGTCGTTAAAGAGCTATTGGAATGGCTTCTAAATGGGCCAAGCTAAGAGTTTGCGTCAAAGAGCGAGAGAGAGGTTAGGTGAAAAGTTATGCGGTCAACTATTTCCGAAGAATAATGATGTTGCCATAAACAGTGAAAATCTGTTCCAAAAACGATAATAAGATAATGAGGCTGAATTGATACACAATACAGAATTTTCTAAGAGGAGCAAAATATTCGATTGAAAATATCAGGTGAAGGTTTTGTATTGTAAACAACATTTTAGAGGATATATAGGAGTGATTATCATCATGTTAAAATTAGTAACTCCCGATGGAATCTAAGGTTTTATCACAATGTGTAAGTAAGCGATGGAAAATGCATGGATTTACTTGCTTGATAATAGATGAAGAAATGAAAATGAAAAAGTCTGCCGTAGCCGGAAATCGAACCCGAGTTTCCCACTTTCCGTAAGGTTACGCCTACCAATAAGCTACCACGACAGAGCAAATTGAAGGAATCATTGTTCTGGCGTGGTTAGTGTTGTGGTCAGAGCAACCGCCTGGGGTCGGAGACCCGGGTTCAATTCCCAGCTACAGCAGAAGTTTTTATTTGCTCATCTACAAGGTGTAATTTCGCGTGTGGGCTCACTTGCACTTAGGGTAAAATTTAATGTCTGTTAATAATTGCCTCAATTTTATAAGCTATTTAGTTTTTTCGTAATTTAATGCGTAAAAACTTTCAGTTCGTGAAGTAGAGTACATAACAGAATCATCGTCTTTATCAACCTGTCCTTTTGACAAACTCGTGTTGAAGTTACTATATATCGCACCAAGTTCTCCATTGTTTTGTTAATTCTGCTGCTTCCTCGAGTTCCTGAACTGCTTTCTTTTGTAAGCTCTCCTTTCCCTGTCCATCACTTTCCCATCAACTGACATCTCTTTGCAATATCAAATACCTTATCCTCAGAAAAAGAAAAAATCATTGATTAATCTCCTTCATATCATATTAAGAAATTTATTCAACCTAATTCTTACTTTTGGTTTCTCTGGGAGATACGTTATCTGACCAACTAATGAGAAATAGTTATAAACTATTCTATTATTATTTTTATATATTTGACATATTCAGAGCTTTCTCTAAAACATTCTTCTCCTTATCATGCATACTTAAGAAATAATTCCAATTTATAAATTAAGTCTTTTCGTCAATTTTGAAAAAAATCTTGGCGGTAAGCCGTAGTGTGGGGCACATTTTAAGAAAGCCTGTTTCCAAAAGCTGTTCCGTGAAAATAGTTTTCATTATTGCAAGTACCTTGCGATTCCCGGGAATCAAGTATCGTACAAAAATTCTAAATTTTAGAGGAAATTAAATCGCATAAGTTTGCTTCAATACTATTGCTTTTGATATTTGCCGTTGTTTTTGCATTAAGTTACTGAATAACCTTGCTCGGGTGACTACCCATCTGCGACGTGGTGTTTGCTCAGATAATGACATAAACGCTGACTGCATAGAGCCAATACTGTAACAAAATGTTGTAACCACTTTCATTTTAATCACCTGAAAGCGTTTCTCATGTACGTAAATGCATTTAAACGTTTGAGTAGAGTTAAAACATGTTATAAGAAATGACACAATCAGGTGCTCATAGGTTTTATTCCACATTCATAATTTTCCTAAACTAGGGTTAAAGTTATTTATGTATGCCCTGTTTCAAAATAAAATAACTAAAAATTTTATCATTGAAGGGACCGGAAGAGTTCTTCTAAAACCTCTGTGAATATAACATGGAATTCACATTCAGCTTCTCAGACTTGTTTACAGCTTTGGAATCGAGTTCGAAGACAAATAACCTTTGCCACCGATTAAAACGATCGTATCAATAAATGTGTTTTCCTCCACATTTCACACTTCTTTCCATATCTTCAGAGCTTCATCGGCGAAGAACTAATCTGTTTTTATGTAAAATAACGAATGGATTTTTTTTAACCGTAAAAATGATTTCGAACTGAAAATGAGGATAATGAAGAAGCAAGGTTAGATAACAAAACCAGTTCTTTTCTTAACATAATTTATTTTCGTCGAAAATTATTTATTAAAACAAGAAATACAATTACATGGAACTATGAAAATAATCTATGAAATTAATACTGTTTGAAATCTCAGAAAAACAGTTCTGCGAGTCCTCGTGGATAAGTTATATCATTAAAGCAAAAACAGTTTTGCTTACCTCTGGTGTAACTAATTTAGTTGTTTACTAAAATACACAAAATCATTTCTAGAGCATGTTAAATAACGGATCGAATCTAAATTTACCAATCCAGTTAATGTCAATGAACCAATATTGGTCGATAGTGAGGAGATGGTGAGTCATCGCCCGTCTTTAGCGCTTTACTTTTTCAAATTAATGTTTTCCACTGGATTTAGACAACGAATGAATAGCCACGTGACTTTTTAAGTATAAGTAAGTTCCTGGAAGTTCTCACTTTCGAATCTACTTCTGGAAGTTGGTATTTTGCTACAGAACACGATACGAAGAGGTTATCGCACGGCACAAACACACGAGTGAGATAAACGATGAAAATAATTCAAATTAGACTTAAGGAATAGGTTCCACCGTCCACTTGAAGGTATCTCCCCGCGAGATCTTCGAAACATCGCCTCACCAGCTAATGGCGTCTTTCCTATTTTGCGTGTAGGGAATCGACGCCTAGCAGCACACCGAGAAACAACACTTTGGTCCCATAGCCACCAACTCATGTCACTGCCACCGAGACTTCAATACCAACCTCTCCGAAGAAACGCTACAATCGCGCACTGGGTCCCGTCCTTTTTAAACCAAACCCTCTGCATGCAGTCGACACCATCGGCCTTGCTGTAGCAGATCTCGCAGCTGGGCACCTCGACCTCTTGGAGCACCCTGTTTTGCTCGCAATCGTAAACGTCTTCACCGTCAAAGACGAAGGTGTTAGTGACGCAGATCGTTTCGTTTTCAAACGTCTTGATCCTCATGTGAGGCTGATATTCGGAGGAGTGCTGCTTGCAGACTTGGCAGGTTTCCATAGAGACGCTCTTGGCTTCGACGTTCACCGTCCGGAGGAAATCGCCCACCACCAGAAGGAAAAGGGCAGCGGCCGCGTATATGCTGCGACGTACGACCATTTTTCAGAGGACGATCTGCTGAGAGCTTTCCCCTTTCAGATAAACTTGAGGAATGATTTATGTATTTCGTCGGGTCGCAATCTTATAGGATGGTTCGGAGTACTACGTATGCGAAATACGTCACTTTCTTTCTTTCAGGATAAGTGGGTGGTGCGTTGCTCAACAGGATGGAGCACGTCTGGACCGAATAACGGAAGTGGATTACCACGGAAGAGATTCCCGATGTATGAATATTCGAGGGAAGCGGGAGAATTACTCTGGTCGATTTTTTTCCCGAGATATGGCTGTGGTTATGACACTCGCATGCCGGTCAAATTTCCTCCTCCCGCCGTTTCTATGGGTTTTACGAATCTGATCAATGGTGCGTAATACTGTGTGACTTAAAATTGTGAAACCTCTAAAACAGGATGATTTAGTAAACAATTTCATTCAGCAAACGATCCATCGTGGCTCCTCCCTCGTAAGCACGTGACATATCAAGAAAAAAGGAATAAAGTCCTTATTCTTTTAACGATTCAGTCACATAGTTATCAAGGAATACCAAAGGAATAAATTCCTTATTCTAATTACATATACAATTCGAAATTAGGGTAGTTACGACGATCACTATTTTAAACAAAAGGTTGAAATTAAATTATCGATTGTGAAAATTAGAGGAAGATATTTGGATAGAGATATCGGCTCGAATTACGTTCACTATATTCCTTTTGCTGGTGAATATCACATAATAAATATATTTTTTTATCTTTTCGCTTTCTTAAGCTGACATCGAATAAATGTATACATAGAGAGACATTCAAAGTCTGATATATTAATATCCGGTAACTGAAATAATAGAAGTAATAAATATCATTTGTACTTTTTCCACAAAAATATGTTTAAAAAATAAATACACGACCAGGTTTCGACGAGTAATCGTCATCATCGGGTAAAATGCCTAAGTACAAAAAAAAAGACTAGCGGAACAAATAGTAATTAGAAAAATTTTTCCTATAACTCTCTTTACTTAACGTCTTAATAATCAACATCTCCTTTTATACCGTGCCATTTTCCTCGAAACCTTCCTTCAGTTCCATTCTGTTGCTATTTATCCGATCTCAATGTTTTACTCAGCCACTTCTTCTGCCTCCGTTTCACTCCCTGGATGGAAAACAGATTCTCTCCCACTATCTCTAGCACTTTGTCCTTTGTATTTCTATGAATCCAGCTCAGTTTNCATTTTCATTTAAAATCACGAAATAACTTAAGTTTATTTAAGGTATCTTTTAGTATTCATGCTACTTTTCAAAACAACAATAATTGTCTGTATTTTTTTATATCCGTGAAATTGATTTTTCCCAATAAGAGTCGGGTACCTTGCATAGTTTGTGTTAATCGAATTCACATAATTAATAGAACAGTAGGCAAGTATGTAATAATATAATAGGCATGTATGTGTAAGTGAATTATAAGCATGAAACCTTCTGGATTTTTTTATGCAAATCGACGATTAAATGTTCTACCACTGAACATCAGAGTAACTTTGTCTCCGGCAGCCACCATCGAAATGGTTCTGACTGGTTTTGTCCCTCGATCATTAAACCGTGATTCTTCCAAAAGGATTTTTTGTTGATTTTAACCTTTTCAACATAAAATTTACTTAAAGTTTGCAATACATCTGGTAATTCTATTGAAATAAAATACAAAGTCGGCAACTAAAATATAAATATTATTCGGCTAGTTGAAAATCATCATTCCACATGACTAATTCAGTTAAAATTGATTTTATATATCAAGTAACTGAATTACAGTGCAAGCCTGAAGTCTGAGCAAAAAAAAGTACACCAATTTCGGTTAAAATTGTACTTTTTCGGTTCCGGTTATCACTCCGGGAAAATTAACTTTGTATTTTTCTGTTTTTGTATGGTTCCGGTTCATTGCCTTTGCTAAATGAGAAGTTAAAACGCATCTACAGAGCGAAATTTAGTTCGTATTATCCTACTTCGCTATAATTTTGATGTCCTGCAAAATACTGTTTCCTTGAATTCCGCATGAGATGCTCGCACCCGGCTAACATTACCACATCACGTTTAGCGAATGTATGATAAGCAGTTCAAGGTTGAATGGAGATAAGATTTTACAACGGCATGTGTACGGGCACTGATACCCTTTTTCAAACACCAGCTCAGCCGTCTATATTTCTGGTGAGTAATGGCCCATTTGCCTACCTTCCAAGTCTTCGTCGCCCTGTCGGCATTTCTATCCGACAACTAACTCTGTATCAAGTTGATCTAGGTAATGGCTGATAAGGAAAGTATTTTGCCTCTTTGACTACTTTCATTACGATTTTCTTACCCACGTTTTTTCGTTAGTTTACTTTCGAATACACTTCATTTGCATTTGGCTGAAAACCATTGTTCCTGTATCATAGTTTTTATGAATATTACAATGCCCATTTAAACCGAAAAAAATATGCCGGAGTTTTACTCTTTCTAATATATTTTCTTTGAAATAACAAGTAAAATATTTCATTCTCTGTAAACCGTAAGTAAAGGAAAAAACTCCTACATCCATTTAAAAAGTGCATACTCTATATAAATTTTATATATTATAAAAAATTTATATATTATAAAAAAACAAGGTGGCATCATCAGGAGCGTCGAGTCTTCTTGGTAAATTTACATTGGGACGTTCATGTTTTGATGGTTTTCGGAGTTCGCTCCTTTACTTATTTACTGTACTATCAGTGTCCGATTCTGTTCTACCTGTAAGCCATGCTTGATCTCAATTACAGGTTTACCCTTAATTTTAGTTGCACGTGTGGAAACATGAGATTAATACACGTGAATTGACATTTTGCAACATTCATTTGATTCATTTCAGCATGGATTGAGCATTGCAGCATAACTCTGAATTTGTAACGTTCCATATATAAGATTACTTTAAATAAAGAATATTTGGCCCCTTAAAATCTTTTCAGAATAGAAACTGTAATAATTTAACTGTTTTTAAATGAAAATAGTATACCTGAAGCAACTACTTAAAGTGAGTTCATTAGTATCAACTGATGTTATGGGCGTAATTTACGAATAACTGTAACTTGGGTTGTTTAACACTTCGAGAGAAAATTTATTGACGTTAAGGGCATGGACAATTAACAGAACCAACCGGAAATAACTGCGAGTTTCTGATGGCATTACATCCATCGGTTGCCGAAGTTATTTAATCAATATTGTTTCGGTGAAAAGTTCCACGTAATAAAATTTTCTTTGGCCTATTTCCCCTTGGTGTATTCTTGGGATAAGGTCATCCAAGTTATATAATTAGTATTCAAATTAGCCTTTAAATCTAAATTCTCATATTTGAATTAGCAATAGCCATAATATATTAAACTTCAATATATCCTATAAGGGTCATTTCTTTCAACACCAAACCGCCGTCTGCCTCCACTATGTACATCTTAAATAAATGATATCGATATTTTACCTTTGAAGGATAGCGAAACATTTTCAATGTTCATTTTTCATGGCGTTAAATAAAGCGCATTCAGATGCGTTATAGAGTCTTCTCTTTCCTTTGGCTGACAGTGATATATTAAGGATATCATTTCTAAAGAGAATAGAGACAAGCATAAGTCATAGGGGTTGTAAATTACTTAAAAATCAAACACCGTATTCTTTTGCTTAGAATTCTTTACCAGGATGTTTATATTTAAAATTAGTTTTTTATGTGAAACGGCTGAAAAAAGTGTAGCAAAGTCATGTAATGCAATTTCCTGTTCTTAACTCTTGACTAAACTAGGGTATTAATTCGCCCCTAGTATCTTTGATAGGCTACCAAGAAATCTTAAAATGTCATGCATTGGAATCCTAACCGAATGGCTGCTTCAGTCTATTGTGGAGCATTCCCGAAGTACTTTTAGTGGAAACAATTTCGCCATCCACCCTTACCTTAATGTCGATCTGCATGAATGATACTCCTTGGACATCTACGATTTGCCGTAACTGTCCCCTCTTTGGTAACATTCGAGCTTTGCCTCTGAATAGACGAAGTTGAAGAAGGAATGTAAAAGATTTGATCGAAATAAAACTTATTTGAAAGTCCAGATTTAACGCTGGTATCATAATTTGCTTAAATTTGTTTTGTTTCCTCACTTGCTACAAAGCAAGTACCAAAAGTAATGTTATATTAATGAAGTCAGCAAAATCAATTTTCACAAAAGAAAGTAATGATATTTTCTCATGCCCTTTCAGCTTGGCTATTACTTTACCATTTATTTACAACTCATAGTTATGATTTCATAGTAAAAAAAAACTTACAGCTTAAGGAAAATTAGATTAAGTACGTGTGAGTTGTAAGTGAAATGAATAAAGGAAAAATTCTTCACCGAGCAATTTTGTAACGGAAGTAAAACCTCAAGGGCCAAGCATTATAAGCCTGGTATCACATGTTACTATTTTGACCTTAAAGACTTTTCGGAGGAGTTAAATCGTAGTATCTCGTTTGAATGACATTTAAAGAGTCCAAAATCTTAATCATGCAATACTTACAAATGCATAACAGAGAAAAGGATGCCTGGAAAATGGCGAAAAAAAGGTTAAACTACATAGCTGCATATTACGTAAAAAAATAAATTAAATTTAAATGCTGTTTCTGAGGAAAATTGCAGAATAAGATAACATAATTTAGATGCTTGATTTATTTGAATTATCTACACAATTCTCTCCTTAATAATGGAGATTTATGTATCGTAAATTATCTACATACTAATAGAAGGGCTTATATAAATAAATCGACCAAAAGTCTTTCAATCTAACTTTATCGTGGAAGTTCTTGCATTGTATTCGTTAGATTCACAATCCATTAATACAAATTATCTGAATTATTCATAAAATTATGCCACAGTATTGAAAGCTTAATCAAATGGTGATCATTTACGTCTCGAGAGAAAGAGAAATGTATAGGAATGTTTAGACGATGGAGTAGAAACATATAAAATATGAGCACCGTGGGTTGTACTGAGGGGGTGTTGTTGTTTCATAAAAAACTCATTAAACAATATCAAAATATTTAAATTGAACTCATGGCTAAAGGACCGTCGTAGGCGTTTCATATCTTCCTCGCAGACCTGGTCATAAAGCTATGTATTCTCGGCTTCAGACCCACAGAAATGTGTCAGCGCTATAACAAAGAATTTGCCAACTCGCCATCACACTAAAAAAAATGAAAGTGAAATAAATCAGATTGACGTGGTTTATTTTACTAATTACAAATCAACAGAGTTACCAGATTTAACACATGATGGATTAATTATGGTGTATTATTTTTGGACGTATTAATTCTTGATAATTGTACCAATGGGTGAACTAAACACATATTGCTTCTAGGCTAAAGAAAAAAAGACCTTTTCCATTCGCCAGACCTTTTTTATTTGAGAACATTTTGAGCGTAGATACAGTCATATGCATTTTAAATAGAAATGAATTCAAGACGCTTTAACACAATTCCCGATCCAGGAAAAACCTTCTGATTTCGCTTAAAAATGATGTAATGAATACATTGACAATGTATCTTTGGTTTCAGTCTTCTCGAGTAGCAAAAAGAATTTTCTGAGGTTATGAAATCTGATATATGATAGATATTTTTATTAGAGCAAATTAATCGTACGTAGTTGCCGATTTATTAAAAGTTGCACTTGGAGACAAAGGAATAACGAAATGGAATTATTTTCTTCACCGTAATGCTATTGGTTTATCAGCCCGGTTTGTATCTGAGAGAGGCATCAGTATTCATTCGATAATGATCGTCATGAAGCCCGATATCAACTAAAAGGAAAACGTTTCTCAGACTGGCAGATTTTCTAGCTTCACCTCAGGTAAAGAAACGTAACATAAACGCTAACGAATCAGACAGTCTAGTAAAATGGACATTTCAAAAGCAAGCCATAGAATGGTATGCTTGCGAAATCTTCTTTCAGGTCACTTTGGTAAGAATAAATTTTCTTTGAAAAGATAAAGTTATCACTCAGTCAAATCTTCCACGGAAAAACAAAACACTTCCGAAAAAAACGATTGGCATCGAGACATGTCGCCTAAGTGGATAACACTTTTCTAGATCACTCACAATCACTCTTTTGCCAAAGCTGAAAGTATATAGAACCAGTTTTTCCTCACCAATCCTGCTCTGGCACATTTCGTTCCATTATTATCAAACCAAACCCTCTGTATGGATTCTACCGTATCAGCCGGGTTATAGCAGATCCGACAGCTTGGAATCTCCACTTTGTCCGCTTTCTCAGCACGTGAACAGTCCAGACGATCAGGACCATCATAGGCGAAGGTGTTGGTGAGGCAAATGGTATTATTCTCGAACACCTTGATGTTCATGTGAGGTTGGTGATCGTCCAATTGGTCGCTGCACACTTCACAAAATTCCACCCTTACACTCTCGCCAACCACCGTCATTGGTGAGAGGACGGCTTCGCCCACCAGCAGCAAGATGGCAGCAACAGCGCAGAGGCTATGGCGGACGCTCATTTTGCGATCTCTGCTACCAGCTTCCCGATTAAGATAAACTGCTGGAATGATTTCATTATTCCCGAGGCCAGAACTTATATAAGAGTACGAGGTCCTACGTCATTTTCTGCGTCTTATTTTTTGGATATTTTGGTAGATTTCCTTTCGATGGAGATGTAAAGCAGGAGCAAAAAAGGAAGCGCTTTGTAGTAAGCCCCGTTTTACATTCTATTTGTACCCGTTACGCAGAGATATTGTCGTAAATTTGAGCTATGTACATGAGGGATTTCATTATTTCTAGGAATACAACCAAGAAACAATTCAAAGATAGTATTTTCTTGTTGAAATTGAGAGGAGAGTAACTCCTTCTTTGTTGTGGATTTCATGTTACAGATTTTCTCCCCAGTGCATTGCTCTTTCGCAATTCAAGCAAATTCCATCGAATCTTTACAACTGAACGTGAAGAGAAATGAGGTCAAAGTTCTCTTGATAAGGCATTCCAAACCAATTCGTATCCCTTTCAGAATAATGTTGAAGGAGTTTTTTTAAGCTTGGCCATCATAGATGCAATATTTTCAAAGCGTATGACCAATAGCAAACTTTCGCAGCGTATAATAGTAGTTTACCAATGAGCATTAAAAATAAAACTGCGCCCAAATGTAATGTAACATGAAGTTTCCGACATTGAAACATGTGTTTACCAAATTTTCCAAATGTTCAATTACGATTTATAAGATGTTATTAGTGCAGCGCGGTACTCTGATTAACTGTTAAGGTGTTCAAAGTACAAGTTTGAGATGCATTAAGGGTGGCATTACCTGGAGTTTGCACAGCCTCAGAACTCAGAAAAAAATTACAAAAGTAATCAAAAGTTATGCTTCGAGAAGCATATTTCAGTGAAGACAGAGAGTATGATTCTCCTCTGCGGCGAAGGAAGTCGTGATTAATATAGCAATTAATTGGTTCAAATGTGCAATAGCATTTAATGACCTCGAAGTCAACGACAGCCGTGCAATTCAAACGCATATTACTGTCACTTACATATTCACCTTTGGAATCATACTTCCAGAGAAGTTATCTTTTATAACTCTTTCCTTCCGTCTCACTGGTCATGTGATGAAAGTTATGTAATTAAGTCACTATTTGTTTATTTTCTCAAAGGATTGATGCGGCTCCAGTTAGTCTACTTGATAACCCTGCTGCGTGGAATTACTACTAAAGGAAAATTCGAAAAATAATCAAAAATGTGTCGTGCCATAGACTAAGGAGGCAAAAAATTATCAATGGTGGTTTCAGAAATACATAATTAAAATATTTGGCTCGATTATGATACGGGGTACTTCCTTCCGATCTCCATATTTATCTTAGCTGAGCTCATTTCCTACTGTGAAATTTCAGATAAACTCATTCTGGAGACTATATATTAGCATCTCATGTCACTCCTGGAATGAGCAAACTTGACTTTCGATGAAACAAAAAGTTATGGTGGATGCATTATTTCAACGAAATTATTCGACCCGAGTATTCAGAATGTGCTTCTGAAAAGATTTTCACTGGAGAAACGACTTCAAATTTTAGCAAATCCGATAAAAAAATTTCATATACGATTAAAACACATGTTCTGACACTTTGAACGAAAAGAGAGTTGTACAAAGCGATAGTTTCATGAAATGTTAATAACATGAAACATAAGCTACGTAGAATGAAAGGAATACGTAATGCTTAAGTGATAATGATGAAAAATATAATTTATGGGAAATTTATTAGCCTCATATTGCATCAGTTAAAAGAAATTGCCGTTTGTATTTTAATTGCGATATCACTACATTTCAGCCAGCATTTTAATAATTTGTTCACTTCAATTTCAAACGAAAACCTGAACGATTTCAATGCCATACCTCGTGCATGCATTTGTAAAGGAGTACGGATTGTTTGGTAAGAGTCTAAGTGTTCTTACCTTTACTTTCCAAAACGTAGTTATTGATTTATTTTGAGCAAAACTATGTAATATATTCCTAATTGTTCGTTCGTTATAGCATTCTGAGCTATGGAAATACCAACTGGCATTGGAATTGCTTTCTGTTCAAAATTTACATAATCTAACATTTATCATCTATTAAAGTTACAGTTAAGATATAACAACTGTCATAAGGCACGTGCCTTCATTAGCGCGAAGAGTCCTTGATTTTCAAGCATTATTTTAATATATTTTAAGAATTTATTATTTAAATATATTTCTTTAATATATACTGGTTCCGACTTTGTGTAACTATTCATTTGTATAGTTAATCCCCAATTACAGCCTCTAAATAGTCTTTAGACCTTTATTGGTCGAAAACTTTCACAGATTTAGTTCAATATTAAGTTGTAACATTATCTCTTTGTTTAAAAAAGTGCCTTGACCATCTTTTTGAAAAATCGAGCATTTCTTACGGCTCTCCCACCAGCATGTTTCGCACTTAGTATCGCTGTTCCCGGGTTTTCAAGATGAGTAGCTACAGTTGCACTTATCTGACCTTGAAGGCAGGATCTCCGAGCAATATAGTGGGAGCGGTAACATTTAGCTTTGGATTATGTAAGTTTTTATTTGATTGATCTCAAGTGTTTTTTGTCTCCCAATCGAGCCATTTAAAAATGTAAATTAGCCAGTATGTGGCTGAGTAGTTGCTATGCTATGTCGGCGCTAAGGTGCTGGGTTTGATTCTCGATTCCCTGGGTTCTTCCTGCTTCGAAATCCTGTGTTCGTCTTCGCATTCTTCTTTCTTCTTCACAGGTATCCGTTGAGAAACCGTAGAAGACCAATATTAAGAAAAAAACAGCCTTTATGAACAGCCTTTGTTTCCGAAATTCGCGTAGGTTAATTCCTAGAAATCGGAGATCCGAAACTTCCGGTGTCTCAAAACGCCAGTACCATCCGCCAACATATGGCCTATTATTTATTTATTTCACCCTTACGGCGAGGTTAGGCCCAATGGGCCTCTCTTACACCTAACCTCTGAGTCATGGATATAAAAAAATTACTCAGATAAATTCAACTTACAACTTACATATATGGTAAATTAATACAAATCTAAAAGTCCTAATATTATATAATGCTAAACCTAAATTAATACAAACATAAAAAAAATAAAATAAAGAAAGTAAAATAAGTAAAGAACACAAAGTAAGAGATAAATACAAATAAAAAGATTTGGGCTGTGGGGAAAAACTCCTCAACTGAAGGTTTACAGAGAAAAACCCACGATGCGGGAAAACGCCCACACAAGAAGGGGAGCGAAAAAAAGAATTGGGTGTTTATAAACCACTGATTCTTGAATAGCTAAATTCTAATTTTCTTTCCTTTACAGTAGATTTGTTTAGTTCCAGTAGATTAGTAACAGTAGAAGAAATAGGAACAGTCGTTTCAAGAATTAATTTTTTCTGTGAACGATACGCGAAAGCAATCGATTAGAGAAATAGAATCATGGTGCTTGAACCCCCTGCCATAATCCGAAAGGAGGCTTGCAGGGTACATATGAAGATGTAGATGTAGAGTATTTCAGAGAATCCCACAAAAACCCTGGATTTTCAGCCATGTACTCAAATTATCAGGCTGTGTGTATAACCCCAAACCCCTACTGAAAAACTCCTATGCATCTCAAATATTTCGAATTAGCGCCAAGATTATTATCATATGAGTATCACATACATTTTCATAATCACCAAGTATTTACAGATATCCAACATAAAATTTTAAACGAACGTTTTTCCTGGAACCTGGAACCCCTTTTATCGAAGTCGCAAGCGTTATCCACATAGTTATCTGGAGGCCCTGCTCCAGTTTGTCTAAGAGGATTAGAACTGTATTTGATGATGTTAATCACCCTATTTGTCTTTCTGAGGCAGTTTCATCCGCAATCAAGCTCAGCGTAAATTCTCACTATGCCGGTACATTGGAATCTTCTCCTCCATTCAGGCTCTCTGGAATTTAATGAAAGTGGAACTTCAATAGGCCTAAAGCAGAACTTGGTCAGTGAATCTCTCTTGTATCTGGACAAGAAAAAAATAGTCACCGATCTTATGGTGTATAAAGGTTGAAGTACATTATTTTTTGTTGTAGAATGAAAGATTGCTAGGAATCCATTAGAGACTCGTTGGGTAACTATTTAATCTCCTACAATTTACCAGATTTCTCAAGTACTTTAGATGAATTTTTTTTATAGTTTTAAGATCGAATACATTAGCCAAAATCATGTATTGTACGCAAAAATGTTATCATGAAGTAATTGAAATAAAGGAGTAATACAAGAAATGGCAATAATGTGAGGGTAAATCAATAATCTTAATGACATAGAATGACTAAACAATTACCACCATTAAAGTACATTAAATGGTGGCAAAAATCCTCCACCATTAAAGTGCTAAATTTAATTTATCCATCCAATTGTTCATAGAACGATTATCGCTGAGAATTGGGAGTGTTACAGAATTACCTATTTAATTATCTTATTTCACACTTTAGCTATTCTCTTTTGCAAACGGATTTATTTATCCTATTTTATTGATTAGTTTTATCAGAAGCTTAACTCGTTAAATCATTCCTTAAAAGGGTTTTCAACATCGGTGACTCCTCTTTGGGGCGATTGTTGTCCTTCTTCGAGACATTCCAGCTTCTGAGCCTACGCCATTGAAAGCTTAACGAATACAACCGAATTAATAAGGATAATCCTCGTTCAGTACTGGCTATATCATAAGTGTTTGTTGAAGCTGTGGCGGACCACACGACCACGAGAGTTATGGATAATTTTTGTATTTACCTTTTATTTTTTGGCTGAAATAAAATTTTTGCCAGGTTTTGTGATGTGGTTGGTTTTTTTTCCGGTTTCTGCAGAGGTAAACATGGTTAAAAATGTAGGCACGGATTGGATGTGGTTTAAATCCGATTTTTAAATTACACGAAAGCTAGAGAGGAAAGTTCGTATCTATTTATGAGTGACATATTCTTTCTAATGCTTAATACGATGTATTCACTTTCCAGTTAAATAAACTAAATTTGGTGGCTAAACTTTTTCGTTGATGCAGTAACCTTCTCACGAAACTGAAATTTATTATTGGATTGGGATGAAGCATAAAAAATTGAACAGCCGTGTATGATACACTGAAAAGAAACCAACCGCAAGCTGTTCTTTTTAAGCACGAAGAGAGACCTGATATAAATTCCGCATACAACTTGTATCATTCTTACATTACATTGAAAATGGAATGAAAAAAGATGTTACATTCAAGTAAACAAAGGCAGGAAATGAATTTTGATCATTAAAAATAATATTTTAATAGAAGACATCAAATAGCAATATTCAGTTTCAAATGAATTATTTTAATTTTGTCACATTTACATCATCGTCCAAGTAATAAGGGATGTGCTATTTCAGACTTCCATTTTTTAAATATTCCTTTTCTAAACTTTGTCTTTTAATTTAAGGTAACCTATTAACCAATATGGCGTTAAATATAGAACAGCCAGATTCGCAGTAGCGAAATATATAAGCTAAAAATTATGCTCTATAAGTTAAATTTATGCGAAAATTACTAAAGTTAACATTTTAGACTTCAGCAAATTTCAGAAATGTTCGTATGATCGACTAAAAATGTCATCCCAGGTATATACCAGGTCATCGATTCCTTATCTACGATTGAATTTTAATTGAACATTTTGACCGAGTCAAACCAAGTCTATCGAACGTCATGACTGAATGATGTCAAGCAGGAATGAAGGAGCAGGATATCTCAATGGATATAGCAACCCAGTGTCAATTGGGAGACCCGAATTCGAGTCCCTGCCTTATTACTATTACTTTTGTTACTACTATTACTATATTCAGGTCTGTTTCTCATTGATTCATACTACATTTAAGTGAAATTACTCTGAAACAAAAGTTACCTTGCTCTCTTCAGGTAGCAATCAGGCTCTGTATAACGCTGTAACAATAAATTGAGTTAGCACATTAAGGAGTTAAGGTGAATAAGTAAACTAGGATCAAAAAGTATATGATAGCATCATTTATTTCATCAGTACTTAGTAAATTCTTTTCTCATACACAAATTCTGCTGTACAGTATCAAAATCTCTCGTGGTCCGAAATATCATGGGTTCGAATTAATTGTTCTTCCAGAGACAAATAAAAGTGGAATAGAAACAATTCCTCCAAAAATGTAGTACCATACACTGTTTCTGTTAACCACCCACTTCTTCTGGCTGAAACAATTTCATCAACTTTCATTCTCTTCGTGAATAATTTCGATCCATTTCAATCCTTTATCTTAGATTTTCCAGAAGTAACCCAAAGCAATACAGCAGCAAGCAAAAGTTGGTCAGTCACTCAGCTATTGGACCAGGAGAAGGTAGTCCTTTATCTCCTGAATGTTCAAATAGAAGGAAATGCATTATTTTCTGGGATTTAATATATTACTTTACTATAAGTATAGTATTCATCAAAGTTCTGGTGAACAATACATATATGATTGCACTAAATGCTGAAATACTTTTTTAAAACGTTAATATTCTTCAATTTTTCTGGTAGTCGGTAAAAATAAATTGTCAAAAAATGTTATCGATAAATATTCATCATAACATTACGAAGTCAGTTATCCTTACTATCCTTGTAAAATAAATTAATTCGTATTGATTACACTCCGTTAAATAATATCATTACATAATAATTTATAATAATCATACATACAAATTATTAAAATCAATAATCTGAGGCATTGGATCGTAAAAACACCTTAAGGTAATCATCATACGAACATCTAATAGGTGTATTTGCAATTCCTCAAATATTGGGTGATACTGAGTTAATTATCATCGCAAGTTCAGTTGTTACAAAATTAACGGATTTATAACGGAATATGTCCCCTAGTAATGATTTATGCACAAGTTAACAGCTGGAAACGATTTCAAAGTCAGCTACGCAAGAAAATGTTACCACTGCTTTTGCCAGATGTATAATTCTTTGTATAATTTTATGACCAAATGGAAAGATTACTCACACCAGTCATCATCGTCGGAGTCAGGAATGTGTTTGCCGAACTTGAAGAGTTTCTTGAAGGCCTTCCCCAGAATTCTTTCCTCCAACGCCTCTTCATCGCCCTTATCTTCCGGAACCTGGGCGAACGCCAGTGCAAGCACAGCGAACACGACTGCGATGATTAGGATGGTCCTCATTTTGTGCACGTTTTCCTCCAAATCGGTAGCAACGACTGACTAGACGGCAAGGTGCGCGATGTATGACTGCAGGATCCACCGCTCCTTTTCGGCTTAAATTCTGTCTCTCGGGCATGTTTTTTTCGACGTGCGGTTGGTTTTGGTTTCCGGTTTTTGCTGAGGCAAACATCGCTAATTAATGTGAGCGGTGTGTGGAAGTGGTCCAATTTCGAAAGTTATCATAAGGAAATAAAGTAAAAATAAACTTTTATTAACCTCTGAAGGAAGTTTTCCTTCCAAGGTAAGGAATACTTTACATTCCAATGACCTATCTCACACAAATTACGTATTACGTACCTATATCACTCATACGCCGGCCTCGAGAGCGTAGTGGTTAGCGTGCTAACCATACAACACCGAGGTCCTGGGTTCGAATTTCGGCCAAGGCATGAATCGTTGTATGCTTGTGTTCGTAAAGGGTTTTTGGTAAAAATGGTCAATCTTACGTAAGTACGCCCCATAAATGAAGATGAAATCTTTATTATTTACCGATTAATTTTATTTATATAGCAATCTATCCTGACATTTCATATAGATTTTAAACTTGCAATTCTAATCTACTTTTTATAGAGAATTATCTTCTATTCTTTTAAATTATTTAACTTAGTCTGCAGGCCCATTTTTAAGAGAGCTCTGAGTTGAATCATATCGTTATTAAAAGTCTTAATTCAGGAATATAGAAAAATCACCAAACTGTTATTTTTCCCTATCGACCTATTGTAATGTTTTTTTTTCTCACCTATGTTTAGAAAAAATGTTGAACTCAACAGCATTAGAAGGGGAAACGACAAAGGTTTTTAGAGAATTCGATAAATCAGTTTCATTTTGAAAAATATGAGCATTATAAATGTTATTCGTTGTTTTTAAAAATATCGACCCGCACTTCCTGCTTAGTAATGAATGATATTATGATAATGATATTCAATGAGAAATCGAGTATTCGATGAAGTTACTTTGCAAGGAACGGCATTTGCCATTATCGATAGGTAAGTTAAATTTAATTAAATGTGAGCTGAAAACAATTTAATTTTGTGAGATGTTCTGCAGTTCTTTACTTTGCCCCAGAAGGCAATAAATAAGTTATAACTTAACAGAATTTACTATGGTACAGAATCGTGACTATACATTTACAGAGATTTCTTCTTTTAGAAAAATTATTTGCTAAAGCTATCTATGTAATAATATTCAACGTTTAGCACAGGGAAATAAAATTTATTATCATACTGTGAAAATGATTAACATATGCTGGAATAATTTTAAGATGTATTTTATTGAATGTGATGCTGCTTTATTGTAATGGTGGGCATATTATTGTTTTGTTGTTTGTTTGCAGACTTCTCACCAGGTGATATCGAGTATAATAATCTTTTCGCTTGTCAGTCGTCGCGCTATAGGTCCATTCATATCTTTGCGCGTGGGTGCTTTCCAGATGGGAACAGCGATTAGCAGTTGTGCCTGAAGTACGATCAGATGACCTTTGTTACGAGATATATGCTTTAAAGTAGTAAGCAATTAAATTACATAGGATCGCTCTATTCTGAACAAGTCCGTACCGTATTTACACGAACTAATGGTAATTTGATAATTAAGAAAGGGTTACAAAAAAAACTTGATTTGAAATCAAGCTCAATTTCTATGTCCACAGCCCCATATGCAAGTCGAATAAGTTTATTCTCATTTGGCCACACGTCCGTTTATTAATAGGAGAGTCCTTTAACTTTAAGGACTGACCTCAATATATACTGATTTTTTAATCTTTTCCATGTATTTCGTGGAATTCCAGGATTAATATTGTATACGGTACGTATTGTTATATGGTACGATTTCTAAGCAGTGCTTTATATTAATTTAACCCTGCTTCTCCCCTCTTTAAAATGTACGGAGGAGGCCGTCACTCTGTGGAATCTTGATAACATCACGATGAATTGTTGAAGAAAACACGTTTTTGTACAAAAAAAGAAAATTTACGTTTACTATTCCTCGATAAAAGTTAATAGAATTATACAATTACATGGATAAGTAAACATAATTTTTCTTTTTGGTTCAAAACCGTGTTTTATTCAACAATTCCTCGCGATGTCTCCTCTCTTTATTCATTCATGTATTCATCATAAATTTTGCTCCCAGTCTGCAAAGTGGGCAACGCGTTCGACTTCGTTTCGTTTCTTAGGGGCGTTCATGCGATATGATCTAATCAATCGAAGCAAGTTTAACAATAGTACTGCAACTCATCATTTGTTTTATTTATTTATTACCATTTTTTATTTTTTATATTTATAGGAAGTTACTTTGCGTATTGAAGAGGTCATTTCATAACCAAATGTGGAAAACAGAAATTTAAAACCATCCACTGGAAGATGAAACTTCACTTATTTAAATCGAAAGACGATTTTTCTTCAATATCTGACATTTCTATAATTGAGTAATGGACAGAACTTTCCGGAATACCTACCTATGTTTTTCCATAAATATAGGAGTTAAGTTATCATACCTTTGCCTAGATGCCTAGATTTTTTGTCTTTGAAATAATATTTCGCATAAAATTATGCTTATGATCTAGCTTTGGAAGTTTTCATGAATTCTACCCATTCATTCTGAAGTTTTTTTTTCATTTTCTCAAAGACCAAACAATAACTCTATAAATATGAAAGGTGGATTTAAACACAATCTGAGAGATTTGGCTTAGGTTAAATCGAAGATGATCGTAGTTATTCTTTACAGTTATATTTTCGCGCCTACCATATATGTATGTACAGACATATATACATATGCGCTACTTACTCTTTGTATTCTGGCTGGTCTTAATTCTGTGATTTTCTGGAATTGCTGGATAATTGCACCGTTTAATACCAAATTTTCACTTCTGTCAAGATTAGCAGAAAGCATTGGTTTTATTCCTACGTTCTACTCCATTGACCATTGGCACGTTTGTTCTCAATATTTTTAAAGTAAAGGAGATTAAGGCAATAAAAATGCATGATAAATACGTATGTCATTTATTTTTTTTAATACTATAAAATTTCATTTACGTAGATTTTACAGTTCTACCTTGACCTTCAAATTCTGTTGCTAATTTATGAGCCGAGATATCGTGGCTCCGCGTAAACATTTCAAGTGATATATTTACTCGGAGATGAATCATTAAACAACAAAGTAAATTTCGAAGATCTACGGCGTTAACAGTTTCACATAATTTCATTTTCACTCATTCTCTTCGCAAATAATATCGGTCGAATTCACTCCTTGATCCCAATCAAATCCTCCGGGTGTTTAAAGGAAAGTGACAACAAGCAGAATCATGTTCATATCAGACCATGGAATTGAGTAGTCTCCATGTTCTGAAAAATAAAAGATATGCATATTAATTTATATTTCTTGAATCAGACGGTAGACTTAAACTTAAATAAATGTCTTTGTCCTGGTGACTTTGATTACACATATTTAGAAAGTGATGGAGTTATAATAAAATAATAATTGTATGCTCTATAATTGCACAGAATATGTGTACACATATTTATATAGAAATATAAAAATATTGTAAATTATTAAGAATTAATAGTTTGATTAAATTTCTTTGTTAAACTAAATGCGAATGATTGTTCTTAATAATAGGCAAAATATCTTTCCAGCAAGGATCCTAGAAGAAAAAAGCCACTTCCTTAAGAAATGAGCTGAAATAATAACCTCTCCCATGAAAATTCTAAAAGCCTTGAAATACGAAATATTTAGGAATATCTTACTGGAGATAATAATAGTTTATGCGAAATCAGCATTTGAGCACATGTCTTACATTAAGAAGATAGTCATGACATAATTGTCTAAATATTTCTGCTGATTTCTAAATCGTGGAAAAATGCGAAATTCGCCCTTTGATTCAATGGAAGCTAAATTTTCTATCTCAGGAAATATTTTATTAGGAAAAACAGCGTTTACACTCATCAAGCGGATGAAGGGTTCATCGCCTAGAAACTAGTCTTACTTTCTCTGTATGAATCAGTCACCAATTGTAACGAACTTCCTTACGAAGTTCCTTGTTGCAAACTGCAAGTTTTTTCCCATAATTGTGAAAGATTCTACGAAAGATCACGAAAACTACTTTAATTTATATTATGAAACATTACTGTTATTTATGGCACAGACACCGAAATGATATATCCTTAAAAACCATCAGCATAAAAAAAATACTTACACCAAATATCGTCGTCGGGAGGTAGCATATTCCGACCACCTTTCTTAAGTAATTTTTTTAGAATCCCTCTTAAAAATCTTTCCTCCAAATCAGCTTCATCGCTGTCCGGAACGTCTTCCTCCGAATCCTGAGAGAACGCCAAGGCGATCACAGCAAACACGACTGCGATGATTAGGATGATCCTCATTTTGCGCAGGCTATTCTCGGGATATTCGCTGAGACTGTGACAGATTAGGCAGCTGGGAACGATATGTACGAGTATGTGTAGGGAATATACATCTTATATTGTGCTATAATTTTGTCTCTTCGGCTTGTTTTTTTCTGACAGTGTGGTTGGTCTTGGTTTCCGGTTTCCGTATAGGTAAACATTTAATGTGGATGCGGTTTGATGTGGTCCCGCTTTAATTTTAGTGTTTAACTTAACGAAAATATGAGAGGAATATATTTTTATAATAATAATCTCATGGGTATCGCATGAACGATACAGATTCAGGTGACTTTACGGTAATTATTAATATTTAAAGAAGACGATGTCGCTACAGCTGAAGATGTCGCTATGTTACGAAACCATGGTCATCTCCATACACTATAGTGTGGTTTAGCAAAGGTTTACTCTCATGCAATTTTACATGGATATCGCGTTTTAACGATGCTATGTATTTCGCTTCTCAAGATCAATCTTACTTTCATGCTACAGCATTCGATGGATTATTTTGAATGTCTTATCTTTTGGTACAGAATTTAAGAATATCACCTTTCTTTACTTTTATCTCTGTGCTGTTTACATTTGTGAAAAATATAAAAGTTTCTAAGGTACGAATGTTGCTTGTTGATGACACTTTATTTCGCCCGCTCCTAACGGAAATAAATCAAAAGTTTTGTACTTGGTTCGTTGTATTTAATTAATGCGGAACTTATTCACTTATAGCACTCTCGCACAATTAGAAAAACTAGGACAGCTATTCATTTCTTCATCTTGCCTGGTAAGCCTCATCTCTTCAGGGCTTTTGGTTGTTGACGAGAGAGGAGATGTGGTTCATTCTTGAGAATCATTGCTTTTATAAATGAAAAGAGGTAAGAATGGCCTCTTTTTACCCTGTTATGTAATGCAGAGCGTTATAAAATATCTCGGAAAATCAGTTGAAGTAAATTCCTGAGTGATATTTTGGCTAAAATCAAATGTTTAGGGATTGCGAAAGGATTGCTTGTCAATTTTTGCCATGTTGGATTCTTACAATTGTTAGATTGTTAGATAGCTTAGAGTTGTGCTCAGGGGCATCTCTACCGGAATAAAAGAAGAGATGAAGTTTCAAAAATAGTTCAGAGTAAAGTGACTAAATGTTAATATTAGTGGGAGTTCTACGATGAATTGTTATAAATTCTTCGCTTATAGCGATGGTCATAATTGCTCACTAATAGAGGTGAAATAAAAATATCAATTTTTATTACCACATTAATACTCTGAGTTTGACATTGATGAAAGGGAACCCTGCAATAATGAATGAGGCGACCTAAACCTGGCAGCAATAAGGCATGTCTCAAGATGCTCTTCTAAACACCGAGTAAACAAAATCAATACTTTATAGGGCGTTCACGAAAAATAAAATGGTTTTACATCTTAAAAGAAAGAATGTGCTATTCAAAGAGAACACTGTGAATATGAAGACAGTTACCGAGAGAGTAAAAGTAAAGAACATAGAGGTGAAAGAGCTTGTGAGAGATGCCAGCGGTAGAAGAGATGAAAAAAGGGTATACCTCGAGAGTACGGAAAACTATTACCGTGCATTTAGGGGAGGTAGGAAAAACGGTAATTAGTTAATTAGGCATTTATTTATTAAGTAAACGAGAATATAAATATATACTTTTCGTAAGATTATTTATTTGCTCCGTAAGTATATTTTGTTTGATTCATTTTGTCATACGGACTGTCCGGGGGAGATGGCCAAAAAGTACATTAGGTTTTTTTTAAAAAAAGGGTATGAAAAATTGTCTTTTTCTGCAAAATAAATGTTTTCCACGAAAACTGAAGCACGTATTTGTGCTATTACACTAATTTCATCTTTTTTACTAAAATACTGTTCACGCTACAGTGATTCATGTGTTAAATGGGGAATCTCTCCCGGATTTACCTTATACAGGTGATCATGAGTAAAAATATGTAATATTTGCTAGTATAGGAGGAACGGTAATTTACATTCTACCCTTTAAAAACCACGGAACATTGAGAACAATAAATTACAATCATATATCTGAAATTATTTTGCTTTATTTCTAGAAATACATAAGACCACCGTTGAGCTCTTTAGTATCAGCCTCACTTTCACCCGTATAATATGGCATGTTTTTTGGCTCATCGACTAGATAGAGAAAACAGTAATATTCAAAATGTAAGAGAATATGTAGCACGTAAATGGAAGATGACACACACCATTTCTGGTTAACTTGAATAATATTTGATAGCGTATCTCTTTTTTTCCAGGCGGCAACTCGCCGAAAAAATGAATGGATAAATTTTCAGAGTAAAGTCTCTGTAACTACAAGCGTAACAGTCAATTCCGATCTGCATGCAATGTTGCGTTCTGGATGGAGAATTGACGAGCAGGAGAATTATTTGGGCCGGTCAGGTTGTCCTTGTTACGTGAAACAGTTCGATCCTCTCCTGAATAGAAAAGAAAATCATTTTTAATTTTTAGCTCTCAGAAACTTACAGTAAGTGGTAGTTGAAGCATTTTTAAAAGTGCTTCGACAGCTGAGGTTAATTTACATATATTGGTTCCCACCTGAAATCAAACTCGGGATCGCTCTCATTAAAGCAAACGTGCTACCCATTTGGTTCTCCGGGAACTCCTAACTCAGTTGAATATTGCTAACATCAGCTGATGATAACTTTGTCCGTAACACAATCGGAAATCGGTTAATGAGAGAAATTACTCGAAAAACTTGACCGTTGAATTCACGACGACCCACTCTTTTTACTTTTACGTGTTGTCTTTTTATTGAAAGCTCTGTAGACAAGGATAATTCGATAAAGTCATTTCCAGTTGAAATAAAAGTTTCAATTTATCATGAGGAATTGTTGAAATAAAACCAAGGATTTTAACAACAAACAAGATAACTTTAAGTTAGTAAAATTTATCTTGTTTGTTGTTGAAATCCTCGGTTTTATTTCAACAATTCCTTATGATGTCATCAAGAATCCACAAATTGACGGCCTCCCCCGTGAATTTTATTTTGTTTCAATTTATGTAAAAATCAAGTTAAATACCAAATATCTTCCAATTTTACTGAAGTTATTTAACAGAAACTCTATTTCAGATGGGTATTTTGAATAAAAATCACAAGCGAACTTGAGAAAAAGTCGATAAAATCCGGAACCATGGAAATCTTATACTTTTAATCTAACTCAGTAAGGACATAAAATTCCTAAAGTTTGTTCGTGAAAAGCAGCAAGATATACAGTGATAGTAGTAAATTCTTCCAAAAATTTTAATCAAATCGCCTTGTTTGATTCATATAGTTGAATTTGTGAAAATCCGAATAGCCGATCTAGCGAACACTCACTCAGAAAAATATCTTGATGTGAGGTTTATTATCCATTAAACTGATTTTTCCGAGTGGAAAGATATCGATATTTGAAAACGATCTTCATAATCCTACTGATGCATTTCTTACTGTCATCTAATGTCTTATTAACTAACATCGCATTTGTACTTTTTTCTCCAAGCAGATATGTATGGCCACCATAAGCATACGTAAAGCTTAGCCAAGTAATGAAGTGGACAAGTTTCATCGCTACGCAGACGAAATTTTTATAAAGTGTAACACACTTTTTGATAGTATTCTAAATTTTAGTTCCTTGGCATTATACTCGTAGCTGTAACATTAGTGGTCCACATGAGTACGTAATATTTATTTGCTTCCCTGTTTTGACGTCTCATATCAAATAAAATTAGGTGACAGCTTTATTGTCACAGAATTATCTAAATATCCATTGTTTCACTATCTATTTAAAAAGGTTTTGGAATACAAGATAACTTTTAGAGCTACTATCTTACTTCAAATCAAAATTAGGACAGTTTTTAGATTGATATATACTGACCCTTGTTATATGTTAATTAAATCAAACAAAGTTATGGGAATCAATTTATCAATTCAAACAATATCTAAAATAATTGCAAACTAACCAACTAACGAATTCAGTCTTAAACATGCCGTATACTTTAAGTATTGTTTTAACTAAACGATGCAATCGAATCGTCTAGTGTACCATAAAAGTTATTGATTGAGATAACGGGCCATCTTTGATTTTGATTACCTATGCTAGTTTTAGTAAAGAATCAGTTTAGAGGAAAAACTAATACAGTATAATATAATACTAATTAACAATAAATAACGTCAAGGATTAGCGAAAGGTGAATAACTAAGCATGGAAAAACAGTGCGGCTGAATCCAAAAGAATAACAATAGACGCGGCATGGCAGTTCAGTACTTAAGAGTACCTGCCCGGAAAGCGGGAAACCTGGGTTCGAGTTCCAGTCATGTCATCATTTTTAATACCTGTTATTCATATAAATAACATCTTTAGTTGGGCAAAATTGAGAATGCATTGTCTCCTATTCTATTTAACACATCTTCATTGTAAAATAAAGTTAGAAGTTGGGAGGTAATTCGCCCGCTTTAATTAAGTCAAAAGTAAGAAACTCAAAAATCGAACTGAATTACTTGTGTTCTTATGGTGTCTAAGAGTCACAATGGATCATTGTGATAGCAGTTGTTTAGATGCAGTTACCTCAAAATATATGCGGCAGACCGTCAGGATTGCTTATCCAAGATTCTTGAAGAAATCTTTGACCTTCTGGAACCATGACCGTTCTTCTTCTTCCAAAGTAGGCTTATCATCGAATGGCGTATCGTGGCCTGCAGGCGGAGAGTATCCGGAGGGTGGATATTCTTCCTTCACCTCTGGAATATCCAATTCAATAGGCTTATCATCGAATGGTGTTTCGTGGCCTGCAGGCGGAGAGTATCCGGAGGGTGGATATTCTTCCTTCACCTCTGGAATATCCAATTCAATAGGCTTATCATCGAATGGTGTTTCGTGGCTTGCAGGCGGATAGTATCCGGTGGGTTGATATTCTTCCTTCTCCTCTGGAAAATCCAATTCTCTTGCGATTACTACTGAAAACACAACACAGATGACTGTGAAGATTAAAAGAGCCCTCATTTTGAAAGTAGTCTGCTGTTCACACTTATGGTGCTGAACGATATTCAAGTTATAAGGGTCAACGGTGAAATGTTTGATGTTCGCAAGAATGTAACAGCTTTATTTAAAGAACCGATTCCCGTTCACTCTTGTTTTTCTTGGGATGTGGCGTTGGTTTCCGGTCCCAAAAGATAGTAAACACCTTTATTGCAATTTATGGGATGGATGCTTTTAAAATGAATGAAAATAAAAATCACCACTCCAGAAAAGTTTTAGTCGCTATAATATCCTTCATGGGAGAGAAAAAATGTTAGTATGCTAGATAAAAAGATACAGAGGGTAAGTGAGAATCGTATTTCCCCCATTCTGTCATGACGATAAGCAAAAATGTGACAAGAAAATATTCGTTTCCACTTGATTTTATTAGTCAACCGGTGTGGACAAAAGGAATTAATAAATAACGCCATTATTTTGGGTGAAATAGAGAATGCAGTTTCCTCTTTCATTTCATCATTGTAAAATTGATCATCAATAAATAATAAGAAATGGCAGTTTAATGGATAGAGAATGGGAAAAAAATGTGGTTGATTTATGAAAACCCACGGTAAGGTTAGAAAAAAGCATCCACAGCAGGAAAACTTCCAAAAATATGGGGTAGAGAAAAGCCTGCACAAGTCCATTCGGAGTAATACGATTCGTAAGTTACATATAATAAAACAAACATCCGTATCCTGGTCTAGAAATGAAGACATGGTACAAATGAGACTCAAATAATGAACAATTACAATATGATACACAATAATAAAACAAAATATACAACAAATTACTACAATTACAAAATACAGCAATATATTGTAAATAGTATGCTCTACTGATGAAATGCACAACAAAAAATGAACCATCATTACATGAGGTAAAATCTCTACTGAGCCTATGAAATTCCAAATAAATGCACAGTAAATTATAAACAAGAATTTCGAACTTGAGAATTGTTAGTCATGGTCATAATTTCATAGTACATATTACAAGACTCACTGAAGTTCACAGTTAATCGACAATTGGTAAGGAAAGGTAAAAGTCTCTTCCTCCGATTCTTATAGTTGGTCATAGTGATTTTCCTGAAACCGATTTACCAAATAAAAATTATAGAAAGATACCACACATTTACCTTTTCGTAATGCCGTACCAATGATTCCGGGGTAAAACGAAAGGCTATAATATAATGTAGATTTGTGATAGTAGTAATATTGTTGAAAGTGCTTCGACAGCTGTAGATTTGTGGCGTTAAAATAAATTACTAGGGTGAATTAACGTTTGATGTCTAGAACAAGCATTAAATCAATAAGAACTAAATGATATTCTTTTATTTTCCAGCTTAGATCTTAAGCAAATAATTAAATAGTTCGTGTCATTGGTTGACCGGATTATCTTCTCATAGAACTTTATCACCAGTTTGCACAGTGCGTCACTTTCTTTAGCCCTTGTCAATGCACCCAAATTTACCCTCGTTGTTGCACACCCGGGTACTAGGGCGCCCACAACCAATTTTTTCTTATACGTTATATCGTATAAAATATATTTACGTATTTCATTTCTCTCTTCTGAGAAATTATTTTGATAAATAGGCAGTAAATACGGATGTTAGAGAAATGCAAATCAGGTGGAATGCTGTGGTTCGTAAAATTGGAGGCTTAAGCGGAATGTTCAAGGTTAGGCGTAGGTGAAGAGCGGTTACTCCTGGATTGAAAGGTAGCCAGATGCTAGGATCAGAGGGCGTATCCAGGAGTAGCCCATGGGGCATAGAGCCATGGAGTAAACACCTCCATTCACATAGTATTCCTGACCCTGGATTGCTTGGAATATTTTTCCCCAAAGTCTAATGAAAATATAAACTGATTTATTTTAAATTGCATACATTATGAAACTCCAGCGGTGTTTGTATGGCATAATTGCGAGAGGCCATCCTCTCAAATGCTTTTTTTTCGGCTCTGCTCTCCAGGGGTTGGGGAGGTATGAACCCCCAAAACCACCCCAGTGGCTACGCTTCTTGCTAGGACTAATTTATACAAGTGGTTGGACTTTATCTCGGAGTAGTTGTGTTTCAGTGCAATTCGTGGTCTTCCTTTGAATAGTAGCACTGTTACACAGAAAGCTGGACGCTTGACTAGCTTACACAGAATATCAATATCACAATTCGCATTCAATAGCTCTATAAACTATTTAGTTCGGGATGATCGTTGATGATTGTATCCCTCAACCTTAATGGGTTCGTAGTCCTAGTATTTGCTAAAAATGGAGCTTGAATTTAAATCAGATTGTGAAGTTTTTCCTCGGAATCGATATATCTACTCTATTTATGTTAAAGTAAGGCATTAAAGTGTAATCGGAGATCAGCTCATAATGAAATAACCTTAAATCGCCTTCCCCCTTGGTAAGTACCACCAATTCCCTTGGGTAGCTCTCCGCCCCCGAAAATTTGTAGATATGCCCGTATAATAAACAATGTAATGGCGTTTTGAGTCAGAAGTAATATTTTAGCAATCATTGCGGAAATTAATACATTTAAGCTATGGATGCTTTACCCAGGGCTGAGTTTTTAAGCTAAAGTGAAGTGTAGAACTGCAATTTATCTCTAACCTTTCCTGAAATCTCTGCATCCTGGGATGAATCAAACGTAGCAGATAAAGAATTTAAAAAATGAGAATTGAAGTATTTTTGCTGTACAGGAAATGTGCTCCTTTTAATTCCAATTTTAAAAAATTTAGAATTTGTAAATAAGTCCTGAATAAATGGATTATTTGTTAACATCGAAATATGTTCAACTGCATTGTTTTTAGGGATTGGTTGATTTAATATATTTAAAAAATGAATGTTAAAATATGATGAGAGGAAAAAGAAAGTCGAACTTCCTATAATCGTGCAAACGATGTTCGTATAAATTTATATAAATCTATATATTCAGTCGAGTTTTACGCCTACCTGATATTTTAAGATTCGATTTTACCTCATTTTTAGAAAGATATGCTGACTTATCCTTTAGTATGCTGAATATTGTTTGTCGAATTCCTAAATTTCCTCAGATTCGTAAGAGATGCCTGACGGGCTATAGACCCCCAAGCTATCTGCAATTACTTCCTTAAGAAATACATTTTAAGGGTTTTAATAAAAAATATGTGAAATATATAAAAATTTGTTTCAAGGTCTTAATTTTTAAAACATTATATACTATTTTTGCATTGATAGTTACACAGTAACATGCTCGTGTACAGTAGAGTATACCATTAGTAACAATCCTAAAGTTGAACCACTTTCTCAAAGAGAAAGATCTAGATGCGCCTTTAGTTGTCGTCACGTGGAAAAAATAATACTTTTAGAAACGAATTCAATATTTCTTCAATACTTACCTCAATACAGAGCAATTATTTTTCGTTGTGAATCAAATTTGTACCCTTGAGAGCGAAAATTGGATTTATTACATAGGAAAATAGAGGTACTGATATGAACCGAAGAACTTCATGACAATAAAATTAATGTGTTCAATCCTCACTTGGTGTTTGTCACTGCAACAATATAAGAAGCAATTCCTTTTTATCTTAAAGTTTTTCACCTTCTGAAGAACCACTCCTTTATTAAGAATTGATTCTTATCAAGCCACAAAACCTACATAGTTTGAAGTATTTGATTTTTACCATAAAAATTATGTTTGTAAATTTTTAGAGATTCCTCTCCACACTAGTGTAATTTCGTACGAAAAATTATTTATTATTGGCTACTTGTAGAGCCGCGCAAGGGGTGTATTGCACCCGGGCGGAGGCATCTAAAAGGGGGGCATTAGAAGCGTGGCCAACCATTATTATCATCACAACAACAATATTTGTTAATTTCTGTGTGATACCGACGAATTATATGGGGAATATTATGAGGTGAAATTTAAGATTAGCAAAAAATTATAGAAAAGAATTACTGATAATTTAAGACGAGAGAGTTATATCTGTGCAGTGGATTTATCGAAGAATTGGAATTAGTGAAAAATTTTCTTGTACCAAGAATACATCCTCTTCAGGTTTTGGAATATATATTTTCTAGAGAATTGATCGGAGTCATTCATAATTTGCAAGTAGCTTTGCGTGCTTCACTGACACTTCCGGAGGGTTTTCTTGCTAAGTTAATGATAATCAATAGTAATGTGAACTATTAACTCATAATGAGAATATTAATCATTCTATAATATTTTATGGTTTCTCGAAGTCTTACAAGATAAGTCTTCCTGCAAATTAGGATATGTTTGGTTTTGGTATTTAATTTTAAGGAACAGCTAATTACCTTCGCACCCGGGCGGCAGACAGGCTGCTTACTTCTTGAATGGATGTTTCCCCTTGCAATTCGTGGTAAGGATTGGAAAAGGTAATGAAGACACTTAAAAATAGTTTCAGTCTTTATTAGCAAGTTTCGGGTAAACTGGGTACACACAATTCCTGTTAATCATAGGTCTGATCAGATCTAGCAAAATAACAGCCAAGAAAACATTTTCTATAGAAAATGTTCTTACAGGTTTTCTGACGTTGATAACCAATTTGATTGGCCTGGCCAGGCACTTTTATGTTTTATTTAAATGTGATGATATGCATTCCATGATTCTCTTATTTCACGAATCATTTCAGTATCGTTCCTGCTTTTGTTTTGTAGCTTGAAATTCAAACATCTGCTAACCTTCTTTTGGTGTATCATTTCTTTTTCCTCGAGTGTAGGCAGGTTCCTAAAAGAGGGAGTTGTAAACTGATGATATGGTTAGCAGAAGAATTACACCGATGTCACAACTGAAGCTTAAATTCAAAACACGCAAATCACCAGTACGATATGCGTATGTTGCACAATGGTTTTCCGAAATATGAAGAAATCTGGCAAATCACAATCTTTCTTTACGTTAACTCGTATCCATGAATTTAACTCATTAATTCATTTAATATAACGGAATGCAATATGTGAGTGAATATCATTATATAAACAAACTAAGAAATAGGTAATGTAGCCGAAATCATTCTTAAATGTAAAAATGTGGAATCATAAACGCGTCAGCTGCGAAAGGATACAAATAAATTTCAAATCTTGCCTAAATTATTTATTTGTTATCACTTAAAAATACTTCCGGGTATTGTTGGAAAGAAGAGGTAAATTTAAGAAGACTTACTATTTCACTTAATTTTATATCTATTTGACTTAATACTTTATAAAGTTGAACATCGGAGAAAAACGATCAATAATGTAACATCTATTTATCTGTATATAAATACACAATAGTACAATAATATGAAAAGCCCTGAAGAAGAAATAAGGCTTAATAAGAAAATAAACAGTGATATACTTTGCTATTGCTTTCCTCACAGAGTTACAACCAAGGAAATTGTCCAAGTAAGAGTAGCACCATAGCCCTATAAATAACACTTTTCTTAGAAAATATATTTATCATTATGAAATGAATTATTATCTTTTATATTATAAAGGACTTAATGAAATTAAGGAGGACGATGTAATGGCATTAATAAGAAATGTAGACATTGTGACCTAC
>KZ308173.1:1734482-1795643 GCA_000376725.2 Ladona fulva
GCCCAGTACAAAATGAAAACGGACTGTGGAGGATTCGGACAAATGAAGAAATAAATAATCTTATTCAAGGAGAGAACATTGTTCGATTCATTAAAGCCCAGAGGATCAGGTGGCTTGGACATCTACACCGCAAGGAACCCTCAAGATCCGTTAAGAAAATCGATGACTGGAGACCCACAGAAGGAAGACCAAGAGGCAGGCCTCGTAAAAGATGGAAGGATGGAGTGATAGAAGATCTGAGGAAATTGGGAGTCAGGAACTGGAGGACCGTCGCTACTGATAGAAACGCCTGGGGAAGAGTCGCGAAGGAGGCCAAGGTCCACGGAGGACTGTAGCGCCAGAGGAAGAAGAAGAATAAGAAATGTAATGCCATGAACATTAAATATGTGACGACGGACACTCACCTTAATTTGCCGATAGCGGAATAGACGTGTTTTATCCCAATGCATGGATAAGTCTAATAGCTAGTATGGCAGGACCTAGAGGACCCAACCTTGCCTCCAAATCTTCATCTGAAACAGGTCCATCTCCGATCTCATTTGGGACGGAGTCTCCCAATTCATCCTCAGGTTCCTCCAGGGGCTTCGATAGAGCTATCGAAATCACAGCAAACAATAACGCAATTGCTAGGATAATTCTCATCTTGCTTACTCGTTTCAGGTTGCCCCACTAAACTTGAATAAATTTCGAGAGATGATTGTACACGTTTAAATATCTTTTGCTGCGAGCGATTACCGCTTTTAACACTAGCAGATTGCTGTCGCTTTTTTGGAGTGGAAGTTTCTCATTTTGGTTTCCGGTTTCTTTAAAGGTAAACAGAATTAATTAATGGTTACTGGAGAAGGATGTGGTGGTGCCTTCTCTCTACCAGAAGCCATGTGTAAACTGAAGGATAACGCATCTATCTTATTATTTAATATGCTTGCGTCAAATTCGTTCACTCATCCTTGTTTTTTTTAAACCCATCCGACATAACTATTTATAAGGAACATTTTAGCGCATGATTTGGTATACCTTTCATTTTTCCGTAGAATGAAAACGTTATGTATTTATTTGTATTTGACGTTTTTCTTGTTATTTGATGAAAGGTTGGGAGGAATAGTAATTTTTGATGGTAATCTTTGTGTTTTTACAAGAACTCCGTTCTCCACTCCTCCAAAATCATTCTGTGAATATAAGGAATCTATCTAAGTATTTTCATAGGTGATTCCACTAATCTCCTTAAGTTCTGGTTCTTCGTTCCTGGGGCGGGTAACTGCATATTATGCATATGTAAATTACGATAAAATATTGAGAAAGAAACTGCAAAGCCATAAAAAAAAATGTAAAAAGGGGGCTTAGGTATGGTCCTTCTGCTGCAGCTGGAGCGTTCCAACGTTTGCAATTGATGAATGTGAAAGTGATATTATACTGTTGAACAGATTATGTAGGCGGTAAATGGACCGTATAGCTGTTGACAGTCGAGTTGGAGGGCAATGAAAGAAAGAGTTTGATCCAATGGGACGATAAGGCACACGGAGAGAAAAAACGGAAATTTGATCATTTTTCCTAAATTTACTATTAAAATTTCCTTTCCAACAACTTTATATGGCATGCTAAGAACTGCTTTGACCTGAGGGCAAATTTAAAAATTCTTCCTTTCATTTTTGAGCTTTAGAAAAGTGACGACAACAAACAATGGAGTAGTCACATTGTTATATTCCAGAAATTTCGTTATGTTCCAGAATGAATTTGACTACATTAAGTTATTTTTATGGCGCGAAAAGGCCGCTTCTTTGCTAATTACTGCTCAGCAAATCAGCTCAGAGTTGTCTGATTTCGATTAAAATCACAAAGGTTACCTCTCTTCAAAAATTACGCAGTTATAATATTTATCTAACATTTGCTTCACATAGTGCCAGAAAATCTCCTCATACAAGATTCCCGACACAAGTACTGTTGTATAGCGAAATTTGTATTCTTCCTTTTCGACCTATTTTTTAAATTACATAGTGCCGGAGTCTTCCAGCTGCGACCTATGTAAGGTTTTATTTTGTACCACAAAGGCATAGGACTTTATAGTCTACTATCCCGCGGGATTCCTGAGTGTAAATTTCCCTTTAGGAAATGAGTTTTGGCATTTTCATTAACTAATGCCCTTATTGTGAGACAAAATTTTGGTGGAAATTCATCATTATTAACAGGCTGAAGAAACACTTCGATTCACACAATGGCATCAGTATATTTATGTGACACCAAGTGATCATGTTGTATTGTAAGAAAATTATAACCTTGTATTAGATTATTCTCGTGTTAATTCATGTAAAAAACAAAACTAGAGTTTGGTTTGTCCCCTCTAGTAAATTAGCTAACCATAAGTCTTCCTTTCCGGATGCTTTTCTTTCTCGTAAGCAATATAAACCACACCCGAGCCCGCTGGGGAGAGGTTTTCCGGTTCCTTTGATTGCTCAAAATATCTCAAAGATCTTGACGACTTCTTCCAACATTCCAACCAAGGAAATTATAATTATGACACAAAATTAATTGAAAAATCTCAAATATTACTTAATTATGTAATTTAATGAAAATTTGACTTCGACTACATTCTATCTCCTGAAAGCTCTATCGAAAGTATTTTTTTTTATTATTTTACCAAAACAGCCAATCTTTTTAGGCAATTTCATGTCCCTCGTGGTGATGAGTCCCAGGAATAAATCTTTCTGCCCATTAACTCTTTTCAGTTAACCTCGCATTTTTTTATTTATTCATTTCGGCCGCGGTTAGACACAGGTCTGTCGGCAGCTTAATCGCATAATATACATATAATTAAAAATAAAAACAAAATGCTATTGATAGTCGCCACTACATATTACACCCATTATATTACAATGAATCTAAATTTTTAAAACATATTCATACGGCGCACATTTCTATATCTCAATAAGCTCTGCATCTTTTTCTAAGCTACATTTTATTCTTAGGTAAGAGTACGTAGACCTCTTCAGGCATATTATTCCAATCTTTAATCGCTCTATCTTTGAACGAATACTTAGATAAATCTTCACTTTGTTTCCTCGACTTTAACCTCTCCTTATGATTCCCTCAAGCAGAGCCGCGCCCGACCTATCTGCCGTCAGGGTGCAAACATTATTTGACGCCCCTTAAAATTATTACCAAACCCATACATTACCTGATTTGCAGGTAAAAATTATTTTGAAAGATTTTGGAAAAAAAGTGTTTTATAACTTCGTTCCCAAGCTTACATTGGTTACAAAACATCGGTTACAATTTATAGTACATATTCCGTATGCTGACTCATGTAAAAAGTCAGCATACGAAACATTAAACTGTTAGTGTTCACATAAATTTTAGTACTATTAGCATCGTAGTGAGCATAACTCAAAATGATATGATTTGCATGAAATCATTTCTCGCTACTAAATATGAGTCACTAATACAAATGGTATTGCAGCATAAATAACTTCGATCGAATACTATGAACAAATATTCTCTGCTTGCCTTAAGTTATCCATAATTATTCCCTTTAAATGTTTGCCAGTCTTAATTTTACACTCATTCCTATAAAAGTCGTTTGTATCGCTGAGAAAACAAAATATTATGCTGTTGTAACAATAGTAATGGTTGGCTACGCTTCTGTTGCCGTCTTTTAGATGCCGCCACCAGGACGCTCTGCCCTCGAGCAACATAAAACTGCGTTTCTTTTCTTCGGTAAACTAAATTAGCAAACTTTAGAAAAGTTTTAAAAAAATTAGCGAAATCGGTGAATATCAGTTTTACTCTTAGTCTTCACAAAATTCAAACCATTATTTATAAACCTATTTATCATTCTATTAAATATTAGGGATAATAAATTTCACAGATTTCCTTTTAAACTGTATGCGATTGATTTGGATATCTAACCATCGAGAAACACCTCAACATTGCTTGCTTTATTTCGTTTCTGTTATCACTGTTCACTGTTCCATATTAAATTATTGTAATCAGTTGCGTGCTTGTTTTGGCTATTAATGGTATATTCTGACCCGATTCTATTCGGAGACACGCATAAGTTACATAAGTAAGATACGTGCAAAATAATCATCTTAAATGTCATTGCAGATTTTTTTAGTTTGATTGAGAGAGCTTTTAATATTTAAAAAATTAAATTTGAAGTGTTGCAGTGAAGTTTCCTGCATATTTTTCATGCTATTAACTTTTGACTAAACGAGTGCATGTGGCGTGTCCCGCAGATTTGCTTCAAAGAAATGTTGAAAATTTCCCCATTGGCATCCAGATTACCTGGCTACTTTAAGCTACACCCATTTCAACTCACCTGAGAGAATGTGGAAGAGTAATTAGTATTGTTATTTCTCATCTCGATATCATTTTACAGAATCAAAGTGCCTACTATTTTATCTACATAGATTGCTCCTCGCTGAATAGGCCAAATAAAGATTTCTGTAATTAGTTTTTCTCGGAATCGCTGAAGTGTTTTATAGTGACATTTCTGAGCCGAAACAGGGATAGAAAGGGTCATGTGAGAAAACCTTTCAGATTTCCGAACCCGATTTCTATAGCGGGAAACTCTCCAACCAGGAAAATAGTAATTTCCGGCAAATTAAACGATTTGCTAAGAAACGATTATCATTTCCGCTCTCATTCACCCGGAGAAAGAATGGGATATCGAAACTAGAGCAGTTAAGAAGCTGCGTTTCCTGCAAACCTATTTTCTTGCACATGTGAATTCCGAATCTTATTTCGCAGAATTTTTTCTCAAGAAGTTAAGAATTTCGTCGAACTTAGTGCTATGGTCACGGCGCGATAATACCATACCACGCACTCATTTTCTGCAGTTGGTTTTATCTTGCGGTAACACTTCATTTCATGCGCCTTATACACCGTTGCATTCAAACACTTGGTTTTCCTCGTACTGTTTTCCTCATTTTCAAGGTTGATTTCGTTTTCCCTCGATCATGCACCGCATAAACACCACTGCATTAGTCACTGAATCGAGTTAACATCCATTTTATACCCACTTCGTTTAAGAAGAATCCAATTGAGTGATTATAATGTAAGGTAAAATAAATTCCGTTCATGCAAAAGATAGTCTTAGTAGATAAGAGATGCGAGTATGACGGTAATTCGGATATTCGATATAAAATCACATAACCGATGCTTCTAATTGCAAACCTCGAAAAAGGTTTTAAATACAAAATCTCTAAAATTAACAAGTAAATCTTAAACAATTTAAACTTAATCTCAAAATAACGAGCCAAAATACAAGTTTAAATAAAAATTAATTGATGAAAGGAACTTTCTCGAAATCCCATAATTTACTTTCATTTTATTAAAATTAAAACCATTTGTTCATGTATGAATGAATAGGAACTTTCAATACTTTCTACTACCCAGTTTCACTACTTTTTTTTTAACAAATTTGGGTATATTTCTGCGCATTTCATTCCCTGCTACCTTTTAATTTCCTTATTAAGTTTTTTTTATAGAAGTGGAAGTTATAAACGCAGATACGAAAACTTCTAAATAGGAAAAATAAAAAAACAGGAACCAATTTTTAAAGGAAACTATATCCTATTTTATACAAAAAATATTGAAATTACCGTATCAATGAACCCTATAATGGATAAAACTTATACATATTGGCATAAACATGATGTATGTACTCTTCTTAAAAAGTCTCAACTTTTCATTAGCACATGCCAAGTTTCTGGGGATCATTAAGTCATAAAACTTCAAAATTTTTATCTAAGGGCCATATGCAACTGACTTTTTTCAGTAATTTTTGTAAACAATTTTCGTAGTAACGGTAAAGATTCCGTTACCCTTTGTTGAAGTCTAGGATGTACCAACTAACCTATAGTGACTGCTATTATATTTGTATGAGTCGGACTGGTAGGAATTTTAAGACAAGGGCAAAAGAACATACTGAATGCTTTGAAATTATCAATCCCACTTCGCGAAGCACTGATTTCAAACCACTTCTACCACCACTTCCAACTTCGCACCTAATATTCTGCTTATATCTGAGAATGGTGGTAGGGTAAATATACTTGGAAATTAGATAATCCAGGTAAATCAAAACTCTGAAAATAATCTATATAATGAGTGCGTTCTTCCTTACTCCTCTCCCTTGCTCACTGCAACTCTGCCTTGTATTTCTCCCTTCCCTTCTTTGGGTATTTCTTCCACTTAATGCTTTCTGGCGAATCCTACCCTTTCTCCTTCATCTGATGGTATTGTCCCCCCCCCCTTCTTAAATATGCATGTTTCAAGATTCTCCAATTGAAGAAGACGCTAATGCGTCGAAGCTAGTCGTGACCTTCTTTTTGTTTTGATTTATGTTTTACATTTTCCGGAGTTTGTCATTTAATAGGATCATATTACTTGAAAAAAGTGGTTCCTTTTTTTATTTTCCTATCGCCATGGATTACTACTATGTAAATCGTCAGTCAGTTGAATTTATGTTTCTAAATGTTCTGAAAACGATAATTATTTAGCTTTTTGCTAAATACTTGCTCAGCTTTTGTTAGCTGAAATTTTCTCGCTATAATATTTCGATTCTATGTTTAATTTTAATCGTTCGTTTAAACTTTAGTAGTTTATTTCGAGGATTTTGTATTAAAAATCTTATTAGAGATTTTGTATTAGAAGTTATAGTTTTGCGAATTTTACGTGGAAAAATTTAGTTGTTGCCGTACACGTATATTGTATTTACTTAATACATAACTGACGTAAAGACTTTATAGCAGGCATTTTATGTCTCAGAAATGTCTTATATTATACCTTCAAAATTCTCCGGAGTAACTGCATAACTTCGGTAACTAAACCCATTAAGTCGTTAAGAATAACTGACGAACATCATTGATTTTATTCGTTAAAAACTGTTTATTATTCGTTTATTTTATTCATTTTTATGATCAATTTATCATTCACTTTTACTTAAGAATGCCTTAAATATCAATCCGAATATGGTAAGCTATAAAAACGAACACAAGATCGCAAACAAAATCACGAAATAGTTCCTTCTAACAATATCTGACTACACATTTTCATCAAATAGAGCAATGTATTGGGCATTTCCTGTTTATTATGTGAGAAGTTACATGAAACTATCCGATATAAAAGTATATCATATTTGAAACGTTTTGGAGATGTTGTACAAGTACTGCGGTCAAACAGATTCTTAAAGAAGCTCCGAGCGTCGCCTCTCGTGATAAAGAACGCCTTGCGCAAAGATTAACTTGATTCATGTGTTGTTCTCAGGCTGGGTCACTAAGGGGGGAGGATCGACCCTTACTCCACCTCTATCTCTGTTATGTAAGGTGTAGGTACTCAGTTGTGCCCAACGCAGACATATTTCTGATTATTGTTACTTTCGCGTATTAACATTAGCGCATTACGCAAAACTATCCAATTTTCAACACAGAGGTTATTTACGTGAATGACTCACTTTTGATCGACCTCCAATTAGAAATTTTACAGATCTGCAGCTGCTGATCAGATTTCTGAATTCATTTTTGATAATGTCGATAGATTCACTCTGGAAAGTAGCTAAAATTCTCTAAGCATGTAAAAGAGGCGTTATCTAAAAATTAGGTAACAGTTATAATGGCTTGAAATCGCTTTTCTGAACGCTATATCAGTTTAGGTATTGAAATAAGCAAACAGATAACCTGAACCTTGAATCTTTTGTCAGTTAAACGTGATGCTATATTGATTTATGTACAGGTAAACACAAATTCTGCCACATCGTAGTTGAATGTGTACATAGCAAAAATTGGTCCTGTTACCATATCCTGATGAATGTAATATTTTTCTTCAGTCTTTTGGCTCAGGATAGAGAAAAATTAATCTTTCATTTACTTTTGCTTCAGTCATGTTCATTGCTGTGGTAACTTGAAAGCTACTGAGGTATGAGTAATACTGGATAAATACATTGATTAAGGTCCCTCCTTTTTGAATGCTACGAAAAAATTTACTTGTAGAGTCATTGTGCTTCAGTAACGTTGCTCTCCTTATAGATTCTGGCACAGTGAGGAAAGCAATAGCCAACTACCTCACTCCTCATTTTGCCTGGTCTCCTCAGCCCCCTCTTCTAAGCTTTTCATTGATGATGGTGGAGGGGATGAGGTTCAGACTAGCCCTCGGACTGAAGACTGTAGAGAAATGTCAGTTTAGATATTAAAATAATCAAACAGATAACATGAACTTTGAGTCCTTTAGCAATTAAACGTGATACCATGTTGATTGATATACAAGTAAAAACTTATTCTGCGAGATCGTGGATGAATATGTACGTAACATAACGTGCTTAACGGAATGTCAAATGTCGCTGAAATAGAACAAATGAACGAATAAACGAATAACGCCTTTATATTGGGCCAAATTGAGACTATAAAGTCTTCTCTATATTGCTTTTGTTGAAATGTTGCTAAAAAAAAGTAAATATTCGCTAGACCTATCGACAACATCGCAGAATTGGCGTTTATGCTGGTTTCCGTGAATTTTTGTTACGATAAAGCGGGTTCAATTAATTCGAAGGAACATATCTTTTCATTCCTCTTTGTTCTGCCGGCCTTTAGTTTTGAACAACAGAAAGGCAAAGTCGGGCGTTGCCCCGAATCGACCGCAGCGGTCAGAAGCGGAGATAAGAAAGACGTTATTGCGCAGAACTTGGGTCAAGTGAAGGTCAGATTAGTATGCGTTATGGATGTATCATTGGTTCTCTGCGATCGATTTGGTCAACGCCTTCATCCTTCGAATTCGAGTGACACATCTGATAGCCTTATCTCCACGCCAATTGAAAAACATTCCTTTTCTTTCTGTTTCCCTGACCTCCGAGGAAACCATTGAGATTTGGCGATGGTTTGGTCACTTCGTTTGCCTAAATCTCAAATGGAGTCGATGTTTGAGGCGTGAATTCCTGGGGAGAAATTTTATACTGACTAATTCGAACATTGGAATTTTATGCGGTTGTTATTACTTGACCAGTTTCGCGAGAGCACCTGAATCTTGTAATGACAAGATTTATCGATTATAAATCATTAAAAGGTGTAAAATACAAGTAAAAAACGAGCGCGATCTCTAACGTAACACGCATCAGAACCACCCGTACTAAATTAGTGGAACTAATTTAAATGTAGTCGACTCAGTGGAATATCTAGAATCAGTTGAATATTCTTGTCGAATCACCTTTACCAATAATTTAAACTGGAACACACATATTCGAAGAATATGTGGTAAAGCAACTAAAATATTCAGTCGATCCGAAAATCAGCGTAAAATAAGAGAAATAGATGCGAGGACGATTCGTTTTAGGGAATCATTCTTTCCGCGAACGATACGCGATAACAATAAATTAAAGAGGTAATTCCAACTCTTCGTGTTTACACCCCCTGCCACACACCGAAAGGCGATTTGCAGGGTGATTATGTAGATGTAGAAGAGGCATCGACAAAGCTTTACGAAGAAGTAACCACTAAAACAGTTAATTCTGATCTTTCTTTCCGCATAACATCAGAGAAGCTAATAGTATAGAATAGGCGAGGCATACACACCTCTGGGGGCACACGGGATATAAATGCAAATGTTACCTACATTTATATCCTCAAAGGTGGAAGGTGTATGCTCGTCTACAAAAATAAGAAAAGAGTTGTTAAAACAAAATCCTTTGCTTCGACCTCAACTGTGTGGTAGCTCTCCCTGAGTTTTTATTCCTCTCTGAAGGAGTTACGAAACATTGTAAAGCTGTAAAACGGGTAAGGATGATTGTGCGCAAGGTGGTGCGCACCCAGGAAAAATCCCAAGGAAGAATGGACTTGAAAAAAGACTGACGGGACCAGGAGTCGAACCCGTCAGACTTTTTTTCAAGTCCATTCTTCCTTGGGATTGTAAAGCTAGTTACTTCGTAGGAAACTAATTTTGAAACAATGAAATGTCAACGATTCAAACAAATATCATTATTTAAATGGTTAAGTTAATGATTAAAGTGTATGAAATCAGCGCAATAGCAAATATTTCACTAATAAGTTTACAGCAATTACATGTTACAAGATAAAATCTGCATTGCATTAATTATTACTGACGGTTCGGAAACATCGCAAAGCATCTTACTAATACCAAACGTATAGTCATTTCCGATTCCTCTCTTGCCTGAGACATGCATAGGTTCATTTGCCTTTCCGCACGAATCGCAACTGTGCTAATCAGAGAGAATAAAGGTCACATTGCCCTTACGAGGTAGTTTTTACAGCAATTTACTGCGGAATGTCTTTGAATAAGATGCTAACTTTCCTCTGCACGATCTATAGGAACTCTCTTTAATCATTCATGTGCATCTAAAGTAACATCCAGTCATTTTTTCATTTCATTCCTTTCAAGCACGAGCGAAGGAAGGAAATTCACTGGAAATTACCTACGTTGGGTTTTTTTTTTCAATATCCGCCTTCGGTCTGGACATAAATGTCAGCAATAATTTAAACCTTTTACTTTGAAGAAAACATTCAAATCACTCATTTCGAACCCAAACCGAAATCAAGGACTGAAATGCTTCAAAATCACAAAGAAATTAGCATTTCATACAGGAAAATCTAAAAATTAAGATACTTTGAAATTTTAATAATTCATTTAATATTCATGCGTATATATCTATAAAACATCAAATTTATAAGACAAAGTCACGCCTCCGTAGCCGTCAACCTATCCCACGGAAGCTTGCATTCCCCCCACCTTGATCTCGCGGAAAAGTTGGTTATCATTTCTTTATGCAATCCTTGTTTTTAAAATCGGGTTTCTTATTTTCCGCAGTGATTATGTCATCTGATCGTTATCGCCAAGAAGGAAAGAAGGAAGTGCGCTGTTTATGGGAATTATCCGATTATCACCTTAGGAATCCAAGGATTGAAAAGATTCAACGAAGGAGATTCATAGATCGTTGTGGCAAAGTGAGTAAATATCAACTCATTCCTTGATCTATGCTTCCTAAATTTGACGAGCCACTTTGTGAACCCTGATTGTTATCCAAGCGGCAAGGACCGAAATCTTTCCAGCACAACGTTGTTGTAACCCACTACTAGTATGAGGTTTCGTTAATGTGAATCTATTATGTGCTGGAAACGCTACCGAGAGCATCTCTCGTTAATACTCAAAATGAATTCCATCTTCCAATTTATAAATTAATCATTTATCCTCCAATTTCTAAATTCATCGTTATTTAGATTTAGATTTAAGTTTTTTTCCCCTGCAAGCCGCCAGTGGCGTATGGCAAGGGGTGTATTAAAACCTTACCTAATCTATCCTATTAGATTCACTGACGCATTTCGGAAAGAGTGACAAGAAGTAACTATCTGTTTTAGCGATTACTTCCTTGTAACGCTTGGTCGTCGCCTCTCGAAGATCACGCTCGCTGCTCACCGGAATGACAATATCCTCTACTTCACCAAAAGGATATTAATTTCTACAGTATTCTAACAATACGCTAGAGAAGAGGTTTATGATAAGGGAGCGAGAGTAAAATAAATGTCTCAATGTCTTACTGCAAAGATGGTCGTATAATTCCTTATTCTTAGGATAAGACTTTAAATCTGTTTGCGTCTGAGAGATGATATCATCATTCATCAACAATCATTAATAGATGATAACACGTTTAATGTGGTAAAATGTCGCTTACAACTGTAAATATCGTTAACGGTTTTTCTCTGTCCGTTCATATTCTTGGGGAACGTAGAAATAAATGTATCTCTTTAATCTATTCTAAAAATCCTCGCCTATACGATAAGTCCACTCCTCTGTAAAAGTCTATTGTAGGTTTGTTATGTTTCTGGCAAAATTTCGTAAACTACTATCACGACTACTCTCGTAATGTTTCTTAATATCTGAAGAGTAACATTACATTCATACCTTCCAAAGAATATTTGTAAAAAGAGTAGATACACACTTTTCTCTTAGAAAGTCTTAACTGTACACTGTCAAAAATCTGATAATATTTGAACAAAATTTGAAAATACATTAGAAAAGATTTTACAATGAAACAACTTCAATTATAAATGCAAGAAAGTCAAGTATTTGTATGACCAAGAGCCATCTATTCGTTTGTAATTATTTTAGGTGGTTACATCGCTCATTAAAATATTCTAATATTACTTGGATTATGCTGTTCATAAATATAACATATATTCCTGCTCCTGTATAATATATAAATGTAAATATTGAAAATAATTTATTCATCGATCTTCAAGGACCATTTTTAATGAGAATCTATAGAATTTTAGATGATGGGTAGTGTTTTTGATATACTTAGGTAGTGTTTTTGAATTTGTTCTTATCTTCCTTCTTACATCAATGTGTTTTATTGAAATGTCGAAGAACTGACTATTAATCGGTGTTCGTTTCGTTCGATTAATTTTTCCCAGCTTTAGTTGACGATTCGTGCTTTGCGTTACAACATATATTCTTTGAAAGGCAACCCCTTTGTCTTCGGGTTAAAATTGTTAGACCATCATAATTATTTTACCCTCGATGGTATGCAAACGCCTAAATGAAAATATTTAAAAATTAAAGGGGTTTTAAATCAAATAGATGGGAAGGTGGTAGGCTTCTTACATATTCCTCGTCAATTCAAATATTTTGTTTAGTTTCATTTTCCTATGGGAAATTAACGAGTTCTAATGGTTTTGACTTATTTTCTCTACATTTTTACATACTTTTCTGCTGGTCACGTCCCATTTTCGTTGTTCGCGACCAGCTAAAAATAAGAGCCCGAATTTCGACCTATTCTCCATTGCTATTCCCTTTTATTTCAATTTCAATATATTTTTTGAGAAAAATAGCCAGTTTTCTTTTGCTAATCAAATTTGATTATTTTTTTCATTTTTATATGAAACACTCTTGAAATTATCCTTTCATACTTTTTACCATTCTGGAATTTTTTTGAGTTCTTTCAGCCGAACAAAAAATGGCAAGAAGATCACGCCACAATACGCCAGTATAGTGGTGTGAACGCTATCTAGTAACCTTTGCGTCCACCCCAATGCGTCATATCCGAAGATTTTGAAATCTGTCGATGCCCGCATGCCTTTATTTCCTCCTAATATCTTAGCTTTCACCCCACGTGACCATACAATGTGTCTTCAAAGTATATATTTACTGATACGACGCACTAGAAGCAGTAAAGTCCACGATCTTGCGCACAGAGGTGGATCATTTTTTTCCCGCCTTTGAAGAAAGCACGCATCGCGGCCATGTTGCTGGAATCGCTGTCTTTCTTCACTCAGTTTTTGTACCTATTCGCCAGGAATCTGAGCGACCCCGAGTTCATGCACTGTGAGGTATGCGTGAATAATGCGATGGACTACAAGGTTGTGGGAACAGGATTCCAGTACCTTAACGGCACCAAATGCGCGGGCATCCGGATCGAGCCTCCGCACAACTCTTCCGTAGCGTTCCCGCTGGAGAAGGCGCCATCTTGCGAGGTTTGCCACCCGGAAGGATATCGGTTCACTTCGAAGAGTACGGGATGGATGCTGGAGAACGGAACAGTTTGTGGCAACGCTACCTTCCAAATGAAAGAGGTGCGCATCACGAAGTTGAGAAGCGGAAGGGATACGATGGTTCAAAATCCGATCAACGTAACTTAAAACCCGCGTTAGGTTGATTCGAAAGATCTTGGATTGCCCAGTGACGGTATTACTGAAATCATTTCCATCATCAAACTGTTTCATTCGAGCATGATTATTTATGAAGTGTTAAGAACTGGAGGATATTGAAAGAGTGACAGTTTTTACTTTCTGTTTATGGCATGTGCTAGTAATTTTTAGAGACATTTCAAAGATAACCTATTGGCAGCTGATTTAGAATCCGGAAAAATTCTCGGAGAACATCCGTATTCAGATGAAATTCATTTTTTGTAAAAATTCCATAAGAAATGACCTCATAATTCTCGAAGCTTGAAATGTGTTAAATGGGTGGAAATTTAGTTCATCGCCTTGTTCGCTATGCCCTTTTGGAAGCAGTTAAGTTAATAATAGAACCAAAAAAATGAAGATATTATTTCTGGAGAAAGCGATATCTAGTAACCCCAGTGTCATCCCAATCGACAAATAATTGGATATTTTGAAATTCTCCTAGCACCCGCATTTCTCTTTCCCTTCCTAATGTTTTACTTCCCGTTCCAAAAGACCAAAGAAGGCCTAAGGTCCCTTTTTGTATGCAACAAGTCGTAGAATCAGGTGTAGCTGCGACAAGTGCCTTGTTATTTTCTCCCGAAGGCATTCTCATTTCTGCCATGCAGACTCATGGTACAGACTGTCTTTTTCTTGCTTTTTCTGCTCCTTGGGGGTGGAGATTTGAGCAAAGCAGAGTACTTCTCTTGTGAGATGTGTGTGGACGACGCAGATTACTTCAACGTGGTTGATATATGACACGAATCCAAAAACGACACTCTCTGCTCAGGCATACGAATCGATGCTCCTTTGAATTCTTCCTCTTTGATTCTGCCTCCGACCTGCCAAGTATGCCAACCAGAAGGACATAAATACACCGTGGATGGCTTTGGATGGAAACTTACGAATGGAACCGTTTGCGGCAAAGCTCTTCTTCTCAAGAAAGTGTTCGTCCCGATGGAATTTCCAGTGACGGAAACGAGAATTACCGAGCGTGTGATTATCCTCAACTAAGTTGTTGCTTTTTTAGCGTAAATTTGCATCTCTTTGACAGCTTAGCCTTTCTCCGCTATTTAGTGTCGGTAACTGATTTTCGAAAGTGGCCACAATCATAAATGAAGTGTTTCAAAGTTGAATGAACTCACTGTGAAATACGTAAGTTCCGTGACTAATATTCATAATGAGAAATCTAAGAAGGGATGATATTAAAAGAAGGATAGACATTAGTTGCATGTTTGAGTGACAGCGTGGTGTTGCGTAAACGCATCTCCCATTTTTTACAGTTATTATGATTATTTTATAAGACATGAAGAACTTATAATAATCTGGTTGTAGGTGTCCAAATAATTTGAGGTGAATTTGCAATTTTTTTCATGATGTTTCTTCACTCATTTTTCTGTGTGATAATTTCCATATTTTAGATAAATTTTTTTATTGAAAATGAATATCGAGTTTTTTTTACCGAATATTGTCGGATTCCTCATTCCGATTTATATTCTACGAGTGATACTGCATATGAAAAATATAACAAATGTTACATTGATTTAACGAAATGAACCTAAATAAATTTAGAATAAAACTCAGAGATCAATATTGCAAACTTTATTATTTACCGAATTTTTGGGAGATTTATCTGTCAAAGATGGTAATTAATATAACTTGGATTTAAAACGTCTTGAGAATTCTTAGAGAGAAATTATATTTATCACATTTCGCTACAAGTAAACTTGATTTTCAAAAGCATGATCATTTCCTCGATATAATGCATATGTAAGAGTATTTCATTTTAGTCTACGAATTCGTTCATTGATAATATCAATCTGAGGAGTGAATTTATTTTACTTCAGACGAAAACAACTTGTTCTTTTCATTTATATTGATGTCTCATTTTAAAACTTAGTTATTAGGTTAATGATGAAAGGGCTGATCACACTACTTACGTTATATCTTACACCATTTTAATATGGTATTAAATTATAAAACCATACGATTTTTATTTCCATATTCAGGATTAGTACGCTNTCAGGCCTTTCACTCGCTATAAAGACATGCACGAATTTGCGAAATCTCATGCGTCATCTCAGTGGCACAAATCGGCAACCACAGCAGCAAAATGTTTTGTTGAAAATATACCCGTTGATATACAGCTGATTTCTGTCCACCAACAAGAAATAGAAGCCAACAAGGAAATTGTTGCATCATTAATTTCGACTGTGATGTTTTGTGGAACACACGACCTACCTTTCCGGGGCAAAGGAAATCATGAAGGTTTTTTTGAAGACTTGATTAAACTCAAAATTGGCGCCGGTGACCACATTTTAAAAGAGCACATCGAATAGGGAGGGAAGAATGCCACTTATATGTCACCGCAGATTCAAAATGAAATAATCAGCCTATGTGGCGACGTCATTAGAGACGACATCACCACTGACGTAAAGAAAGCATATGCTTACAGTATCTTGGCAGACGAGAGCAGTGATATATCAGGAAAAGAGCAACTTTCCATTGGGGTTCGATTTTTTGACGAAGAAAACATGATGGTTCGTGAAGAATTTTTAGGATTTGTGGAGTTGAGTGATATGGATGCAAAATCTGTAGCATCTGCAATTAACAACTTTATAGAAAAGTTAGGCCTTGATCCAGAAAAGTGCTTCGGACAAGGATACGATGGCTGTTCCACTATGGCAGGAAAAGATGGTGGTGTCCAGAGCATTCTTCGAAAAACATATACAAGAGCGTTATATTTTCACTGTGCTAGTCACAAACTAAATTTAGAAGTAAACAAATTAAACGAAATAACGATAACGATAACGATACAAAATACGGTCTCCACAATAAAAGGAATAATTAGATTCTTCCAAGAATCGGCCCTTCGTCGAAAATGCATACCGAATATACCAATGCTCTGTGAAACCCGTTGGTCTCAGAAACATAAATGTATCGCCACATTCAAAGAACATTATGTGGAAATCGGTATGGCGCTTGAAACACTATCAAGAGGAACAGACAGCAACAATGCAACGAGAAAAGCTGCTTTCCAAATGCATTGCGCTGCTACAAAATCTGAATTCATTGTTAGTGTTTGTCCTATAGCAAAATACACTGCAACCGGTGGTAAACGCTCTTCAGTCAAAAAGTGTGGACTTACTTCAATGTGCAAATCATGAGAAAACACCGTGGAAATGCTGTTGTTGAAAGTGAAAATGTTATAGTAGAGGCTAAAACAATCGCCGAGCATCTGGGAGCAGATTTCAATATGCCGCGAGTCATAAATGAGCAGAAACATCGGGCAAATCCACCAACACTGACTTCTGGCGAGTTTTGGAGAAGATCTCTAATTATTCCTTACATAGATTCATTAATAATGTCTCTAGAACAGCGTTTTTCTGAGGAGAACTTACCCGCATTCTCATTGCTTACGTTACACCCTCATGCAATGCTTAATATGACGTATGAGGATTTTTTGAAGAAAACTACAAGTTTTTGTAGTTTCTATAATGTGAATGATTTCCTCAGTGAAGCTGGGCTTTAGTACAGCCACTGGAAAGGAAAAAATGTGCAACATGCCGAACTAAAGGAGATAGAACTAGCTGCACTAGTTNATACTTTCCTTAATATCATCATTAAATCTTATTGTAATTAATATAACTTGGATTTAAAACGTCTTGAGAATTCTTAGAGAGAAATTATATTTATCACATTTCGCTACAAGTAAACTTGATTTTCAAAAGCATGATCATTTCCTCGATATAATGCATATGTAAGAGTGTTTCATTTTAGTCGAAGAATTCGTTCATTGATATTATCAATCTGAGGAGTGCATTTATTTTGCTTCAGACGAAAACTGAACTTGTTCTTTTCATTTATATTGATGTCTCATTTTAAAACTTAGGCATTAGGTTAATGATGAAAGGGCTGATCACACTACTTAAGTTATATCTTACACCATTTTAATAAGGTATTAAGTTATAAAACCATACGATTTGTATTTCCATATTCAGGATTAGTACGCTTACAAAAAATAATTCCGAAGACGAAATTCCTTTTGTTGTCACTGGATAAGGATCCTTGGGAATGGGAGCAAGGTAATCACTTATAATAATTGTCAAACCTCTAACTGCATGAGATTATTATGTAATCCTGCCATGAATATCAACTGCTGAGAAAACTTGGCCATATGATTCACCACACCAGCGACCTGAAAAGCAACACTAATATCAAAGCATGCATTTTTCATTTAGGTCACATCGTTTGTTTCTATTTACTTAAGTAAGCAAACGGACTAGATTGAGATATCAGGAAAAACACCTATTACGAAGTAGAAAATTTAGTGTCGCGTATCTACAAAATAAAAAAAAAATATTTGTTTCTGTCGAGCAGTCTCTCCTAGCACATAAGAAAAATCACGAATTTAAGCTGAGTTTGAGCTCAATTAATTAATACTTAATAACACATCACCATCATTACACTAAGTTAAATGTTTCGTGAAGAATATTTAAAACAATAATTATCCGTGAACGATAAAGTTGTTCATATCACTACTTCCCTAGTTCGAAGAGACAAACAAGTCTACGAAAACTAAACGTGATAAAATATAAGAAATTTATCAGCCGGGTCGTCTCCGCTGCGTTGCGTAAAAGGACTTCCGATCTCACAACCCAGTTTTATTGTCCAACGAGGATAGTCTTCGTCCCCTGAAACATTTGCAAACTCTTTAAACAAAGCAAAAGTCTAATCAGAGATCTTATGATCGCAAGCGGAACTACGGACCAGGAAATCATATCCAGAAAAATCACCTTTCGCACCCTTATGCCTAAGATACGGAGAACAGGGATGCGGAGGAGGACACGGTGTTCTTGCGTGACTTTTTCCTTATTGAAGATAATCAGGGAAAGTTAATCTCTGGCGGCATTCCCATCCTCAGTCGTTCACCCTTTCCTCTGACTCGGATTTTTGGAGGTCACAAAATGCCCTACGATGCCCTCTGGTCTCCTGGTTCCTAGTATAACGTGAGGAAGGGAGCTCACGATAAACGGAAGGCTAGCGGTTATCAAGAACCTCATTTCCGTTCAACGTTGCCATACGTTTCACAAACCACATCTTGTTTTTCGTTACTTGGAAGACATAATCTAACCGACTCCTTCTAACGAGGAAAAAGTTTAAATTACCAAACTTTGAAATCGAAGTTATTTATTAAAACTAAGGAATATCTGTTAAGGAAATTTTGCGGAGTAAACGATAACTGCATTTTTTCTTGCAGATAATATTTTCGAGGGTTCTATCCGATTCCTGGTGAGGCATTCTATGCAGTTAATTTATCTCTTTGTGGCAAATATTTTTAATATAAAAAAGTTATGGGTTATTGTTAAAGAATTTATTGCAAATATAACGTAATGGAATCCGGGTTTCAGGGCCCGAAGCCATTGTCCTACCGTTTTCTAGAAATAAACAGCCATAATTTGGAAGTCGGAATACCGAAATAAATGTATTCAAAGAAAATAAGGAAAATTTAGTGCATTCATTAAAAAAAATTCTTTCTGAACCGTTTAAAAGTTTGCGATGGAGCTCACTCGATCATCACAATAAAGCCGTCTCTTTGTTTACCTGGGTGACAAGGAATTTTCCAGGACGTGGGCTTTTATCGAATTAATACGTCAATCATTATACGATATCAAATATAAACATGAAAGATGAAAATGGGTGAGCAAAGAAAACGAAAACTTACGGAGAGTTCAAATTTGGTACTTTGATTGCATAACGAAACACGGTCTCAATTTAATAACATTTTTGGGGAATTTAGGATTTGTCTTTCCAGTCCCGGTGAAGATACGTTCTACACAGTTGCTTTTCTTCCAGATTCACTCATCAAGAGCATACATTTAAGTAGAACAGATAACTAACCGATGTGGGCAAGGTTACGTACTTTCCTATGTATTATTAAAGTAAATTTGTACGTATTTAAAATTGGGGATCAATGACCTGATGCTGGTTATACATGCAAGCGGAGGAGGAGTGTCATTGTCTTTTCGAAAAAATAATGATCCGAAAGATTTCCAACCTCTGCCTTGAAACTTCGGACCTGGTCAAGGTTCTCCCCATTCGCAAGAAAAAAAAACCAATGGTTTCATCCCGTTTAAATTTTAGCATTAATGTTTTTATCACGTTAATCAAGCATTCAATTTTGCAACCATGAATAAAACAACAAGTTAGGAAACAGAAATAAGTCACGATTGTGGTATTTTAAAAACATCGTAAATAAATGCCGATAAATAATTCAATAATAACCATAAGTTGATCAAAAAAGTAAAATTCACCGTAAAGGTTCTTCGAGAAACAAAATGCTAAATTCACTTACAATCGAATCTTTCCCCCCAAAAATTTAACTTTTCAACCTTGGTTTGAAGCACTCTTTGTTCAAAAGTAAATGAGCATAAATAAATTTATAGTATCTACTACAACTCCGCGGCAACATCCCCTTGAAGGGTTTATCTATGTATATGCCGATATGTTGATAGTAATTGCAAGAACGCCAATGTCCCTATGGTCTAAGAGATATTTTTCCTTCTCAGAGTTTAGTAACATACTCGCCGTAATTCGTTTTGAGAAAATAAAATAATACTTTCCTTAATATCATCATTAAATCTTATTGATTATAGATAAATGATTTATTTCGCCTATATATTGATATGATGACTTGTGGAACGAAATTTTGCTGCAATTTTTTTATAATAATCACTTAGATTAAAGCAAGAAGACCGTAATTACAGTATTTGATAATTAATAAAATAATCATGATGCAACAGTTAATAACGCTTACGACGCAAAATGTGCGATATTTACTTATTCGTGTGTTTATACATCTCATTCTGAGATTCTAAGTATCGTTTAATAGATTCTAGGTATAGTTTATCGTTTTTCTAGGTATCAGCAATTATCGTTTCAGAAGAACTTTACTGTCTTATGTATTATGGTGATGTATTTTCCTGATACAAGGTTTTCCTCGTTTTCGTAAGTCACCGATTAAATTTACGGTCAAGTCGGAATTTAGCCATGATTCATCACTTTACCTAACCTGAAATATTCTATATCAGCTTTTAGATACCAACATTTCAAAATGTAAACATGGAAATAGAAAATATAACCTGAGTTAACATAGGAAAAATTCAAGGTGAGTAAAGAGAGTGAGGTAGTAAGTAAGTATAGTTAAAACCTTTACTCACCTTGGGAAAAATTAGTAAAAGGATAATCTGAAACAAGAGGTTGAGTCTGTGTTAATAGTAAGGCTATTGAAGGAGAATAGTCCCAGTAATATCTATTTCATTGCCAATCCCGAACAGTTTTATTGTTTATAAGCGCAGAAAATATTACTTCGAAATTTTCCATTCATTTTAGTAATGTCGGTTTTGCTACATAATATCAGAGCGATGGTCAGAATATTAATTCTTAGGAGTTTCAGCTCATTTTACTCGGTAAAAAATCTTGAAAATGTGGAATAAAACAAGAATGATCATGCCAAGAATTATTATTTTCAACATTTTACATCTTTTACGAAGTATAAGTGGAACACGTTGCCAATTTGGGTAACCTGTAGCCCATATAATTAGAGATTACCTGTAACACATAATATACGATTAAACCCCTTCACAGATAAATTGTTTGTGTAAGTTGGACTTGAAAAAAAAGTATATTTTTTATTTGTTAACTTGTGTGCTTATACTTACATTAGCTAAGAACTGAGAGAAAGTTTTTCCCCTTGGATAATTATCTAATGTTATGTTTCACTTTTTTATTTCGTTTAATAATAACCTGTTTACGATATATTCAAACGTTGGATGAAACAACAGAGACGTATAAAGGGAACGTAAATAAAAGAAAATATGCTAGACAATCTCAATACGCTCAGCAGAGATATCTTTCTGAAAGTAAATAATAGTCAAAAAGCAGGAAATCACATGCGAGTTTTCTCGGGCGTAAATATATTTTGAACATCTCTCACTTCTACAAGATACCTTGGGTGAGTCAGGGAAGTAGTTAAATAAGCTTAATAGTGTAGGAAAAGAATAAAGTAACACACGGTTATCTGTTTATAATTATATTTATTAACTTTGGTATGTTTTAAATACGTAAGTTTAAATACTTATTTGCTTATCTCGGAGGAATCTGGAATCACCTCCTAATATTCCCTTTAAAACATATACATTTTATACATGATATGTATCGCTCAAACACGTACAGAATCTTTGAATCGAAGCGTGTTCCGGAGGATTTCATTCTTGCAACGAGTCAGTTATGACGTCACCGTTGGTTAACGTGAAAGTAAAAGTAATCACAACCACATAGCAGTAATAATAAATAACACTGAGAGGATCTTATAACTGAATTAAACAGGCCATTTTGCACTTTCACCAAACAGCATGCTCTTAATCACTTGTATCCTTTCACCGTGAAGAAAATACGTATCACAGAAGCACATGATCACAGCCTTACAGGTCACAGAAGTAATTCATCACAAGTTCACGTCCAACCGTGTTCAACTGAGCGTAGAGAGTTCGGACGAATTGAGGTAGGACGTGAGATTGACTGGGTTGAGATCGTCACGTGTAACGATAATGTAAGTATGCTCAGGACTCAGGTAATTCATCACCTGCATTGTGATGAGGATCACCGAACACACAATCATAAGAGAAGTCATCCCCAGCACCAAGTAAAGCCTCCTCTTCGTTGTCTCGACGTCGGTCATTTTGTCTGCAGAACTTTCACTTCGACTCTCCGTTAGCTTTCCTCCCGTTCTGCGAGGCCCAAGAAGCAGCAATGAGACTTTCCTGGTTCTCTACAATGGTTTTAAATATTCCTCCTCGGCACTGTTCCGAGAATTTCGTCCTCTTTAGAAACGTACGTCAACATTTTCCTGTGGCCTTGTTTTCAGCCGTGACGTCATGTTTTCCGTGCGTTATACCTGAATAGAGGTTCATCGATCCTCTTTTCCTGGTTCGGGTTTTTCCTGAGATTACTCCTCAAATATGAGATCCTCACCCTCACATTAAACATGAAGCAGCGATTCTTCCGAGAATCACTAGCTGCATCCCTCCTCGAAAATTTAATGCGACTTCTACGACATTCTATGTCGTCAAACCGAAATAACGATTCGAACGGTAACTGTCAACGAGAATTGGAGTCATCGACGAATTTCCCTTCAGTATCTAATTTTCGGTTTTTTCATAATGATGTATTACTTTGTTGAGCTTCGCTTTGTCTGCTCTATTGTGGTTTTATGAATAGTTCAGACAAAGGAATTTTATTTTATTGCAACATAAATGCAATTTATTGTGTTTGAGTAAAATAATAATGAATCGCTAGAACTTTACACTGGCCCATTATAATAATCAGCATCGCGTATATGTTAATCCATCTGATGCCAGTAACTCCAATTAAATATATACAAAGTGTTTTCATTCTATCATTCTAAATATATACATTGAGAGATTAATTAAAAATTAATTCACCGCATTTCTCGATAAAATAGAAGCGTGGAATTATAACAATTATAGAAAAGCTTAATGGACTAAAAGTTTTCGTCTGTATTCTTAAAGAAACTATCCTGAGTTCGAGCCCAGACGACTCAAAAATGCTCTCATAAGCAACGCATGTAAACTTAATTTTTTCATCTCTCACCGGCTTTCTTTCTTTCACAGAATTTTATTTCATTTAATCGTTGTACGATGAGAAGAAAACTATCAAAGGAAGATACATTGAATAGGTTATTATTTTCGCTGGAAAATCTCGTTTTCGATTCAAAATGGCAAGATTTATGGTAAAATAGAAGAAGGCTTCGTGAAATTCTGTGGTAAACAACCCGGCCCCTTAACGCCCAATGAGATTGTTGAAGCCGAGTATACAGTTATGTATACACCCATTGTTTAAATTGGGAATTTGATCCCATTTAAAGTATAAGAGGATGAGTCTTTTTGAAGAGTAGGTAATTCTCTGTGATTCCGTCATTCCTGAATGGGAATTCACCAGTTGAACACAATTTTCCGTCGTATTCAAGTGGTATCGTTAACAGGTGGAGGTTTCATTTTGTGAGCCTAGTATTTGGATAAGTCCTAATATTTGGTATACAAATACGACTGAAAGCGGTTACATTAGGTGCGAATAGAAATAAATTGATCGAATGCTATGAAACAGTTAAAATGTGTTTGGTAAAAGACTAACAACATAATAATCATAGTTGTTAGGAAGCCCTTCAAATTCTAAGTTGCATTCAACCCATGTATATCGAACCAGGTTTTCTAGGAATCAATCTATAAAACCCCGAAGTTGCACGACAGGTGAGAGCAACGAAAAATCGAGTGTCTAATGTCAAATTTCGAATTCAAGTAACTCGAGGTACAACAATGCATATAAAATCCTTGATTTCTTTAATTGGGGCAAGGAAGAACAAACGCCCGAGATGAAAAATATTTACTAAAAATTTCTGTTACATATTCATATTTATATAAAATTTTACAAAATAAATAAGCTAAGTAAAACGAAGATATTCCGAAGTTGATGGCTTCATCAAATCCAGCAAACTCGTCCGACGTCACGAGGTCTTCTTTTTCCCAAGCAGAATTTCTTTGTAAAATGATAATATTTTTATATTGATTTGTTACTATAACGCGTTCTGCGTTAGAGTGTATGATTTCCTGTATAAGTAACCCTTTTTTAATTGATCCGAGAGCTTCTCAAGCTTTTAATTGCCATGTGTGAGGGACGAGACGGCAGAAGAAAATTAAGATCCGAGTAACTCCAAGTTGAAGTAAATCGGAGAACTTCAAGTATAGGTATAAGTCTATTACTATATCCTCGGGGAAATTTTAAGACTCTCTCCCCGAAAGTGCGGATCAATAATCAGGCGCTCGCCGAGAGCCACGTCATAGGGTTGTCCTCGCCTAAAGCAAAAGTTCAAGGAAGATTTTGCTTAAAAATTTCATGTTAAATATCTCAAGTCAGATATCTGCATTCAAGATGTTCTATTAGTTACTAATGGCAATACGTTTTACTTTCAGTATTTCGTTTTCTTAACGGAATGCAGCGATTTTATTTTTCATGGCAGCTCATTTTGTACATTTAGCAAGAACAATGCATTTTTCATAAAATTAGTTTCAAATTTCGCAATAATAATGATTACTCGGGTTTCTGATTATATAAATCTGCTCTGTCTAGGTGTTTAGCTGTTTGTTGCGGGTTTTTGCATTATGTCAGCCTTATGGCTAGTTTAAGTCTCAACTCCTTCACAATAGTCAGGCTAAAAGTACAGAGTGCTAGCTGCAAATCAATTACAATTAAAAAAAATAGTTAATTTACGACAAAAATGATGAAATCCTTATTAGATTTATTTACTTTGGTACGTTTTTGATAATTTAAATAATGTTTAAATTAAATTTAATGCAATTAAATAACGTGCTTTAAGGCACTTGGAATGCTTTTATTGAAGCTGAAATATTCTATAAATGATGCATCCATCATACATGTACAAACAATTAGAATTAAAGTGTGCTGCAGTGGAACTATGGTGTATTAAGTTTATTTTTACGGCGGAAAAAGAGGAGCAAATTATTGAATAAAGGAGGTGTAGATAATTTCTAAATTCAGAGACGCTCAATGTCTCTCTAAAGTTCTATGAGAAATTTAGTCTTTCTCCACTATATATTATCACCTGTGATGTGATGTTTTATTTCTAACTAAAGTGCTGTATTACTGCCCGGAAAGTGGGAGACCTGGGTTCGAGTCCCAGTCATTTCGCTATTTTTCACACTTGTTATTCCTTGAAATTTTAATTTACATTTTTTCACCGCCCTCCAATCTACTCCAGAAGAGCTGATCCTTAAAAATATTATTTAGACCTCTGGGGGTGGATATTGAAATAGTAAGAATAGTAATACATTACACATTGTAATGCAGAACTAAAAGAGGCTGATTTTTCATGGAACTCTTGTGAGGTAATCAGCGTCTCCGAATTTGCCCCTTTTCCTCCTCTGCAATCTTTTTGACACGTGTTAGCCATTCTTCCCTTCTTTGCGTTGTCTCTATTGTATGGAAACGATAAAAAAAAAACATTTTTAAGCTTGAAGTTTCTAGTAAGGAATCCGTTTAGAAGCTTAAATACATAGCTGTTTTATTATTTTTGGAAGGTTAGTAGTAGTTATTTATTTTTTAGGGAGACAGAAGAGAAAGCAACCATATGAAAGTAGTAGCGAAAGTGATACCGGAGGAGAAGAAAAGTCGAAGCAGAATGTTGGCGCTTGCACAACTGCACCCATACCTGCACCTATTGCTGTTTTAAGTGCATCAAGTGGATTTTCACTACCATCTGTTTCTGCTGTACAGGATCAAACGTATTTAGATAATGACGTGGGTCACTGGCTTGGACGTTCGTTTAGTATGACCTCATCTCAAAAAAATGGAAGTTTTAAAAAACTCTTGGTCACCAACTCCAAGTTATGACTTTGCTAAGGATGCTGTGCAATTAAAAAGAAAATTTAAATACAGCTGGTTGGTGGATTATGCTCCTTGGCTGGCGTATTCCAAGAAATTAAAGGGCGCGTTGTGCATTTATTGCGTGTTGTTTCCACCAACTAAAGTGCATGGTGTTTTAGGATCTTTCATATTCAGGCCTTTCACTCGCTATAAAGACATGCACGAATTTGCGAAATCTCATGCGTCATCTCAGTGGCACAAATCGGCAACCACAGCAGCAAAATGTTTTGTTGAAAATATACCCGTTGATATACAGCTGATTTCTGTCCACCAACAAGAAATAGAAGCCAACAAGGAAATTGTTGCATCAATAATTTCGACTGTGATGTTTTGTGGAACACACGACCTACCTTTCCGGGGCAAAGGAAATCATGAAGGTGTTTTTGAAGACTTGATTAAACTCAAAATTGACGCTGGTGACCACATTTTAAAAGAGCACATCGAAAAGGGAGGGAAGAATGCCACTTATATGTCACCGCAGATTCAAAATGAAATAATCAGCCTATGTGGCGACGTCATTAGAGACGACATCACCACTGACGTAAAGAAAGCATATGCTTACAGTATCTTGGCAGACGAGAGCAGTGATATATCAGGAAAAGAGCAACTTTCCATTGGGGTTCGATTTTTTGACGAAGAAAACATGATGGTTCGTGAAGAATTTTTAGGATTTGTGGAGTTGAGTGATATGGATGCAAAATCTGTAGCATCCGCAATTAACAACTTTATAGAAAAGGTAGGCCTTGATCCAGAAAAGTGCGTTGGACAAGGATACGATGGGTGTTCCACTATGGCAGGAAAAGATGGCGGTGTCCAGAGCATTCTTCGAAAAACGTATACAAGAGCGTTATATTTTCACTGTGCTAGTCACAAACTAAATTTAGTAGTAAACGACTTAAACGAAATATCAGCGATACGAAATACGGTCTCCACAATAAAAGAAATAATTAGATTCTTCCGAGAATCGGCCCTTCGTCGAAAATGCATACCGAATATACCAATGCTCTGCGAAACCCGTTGGTCTCAAAAACATAAAAGTATCGCCACATTCAAAGAACATTATGTGGAAATCGGTATGGCGCTTGAAACACTATCAAGAGGAACAGACAGCAACAATGCAACGAGAAAAGCTGCTTTCCAAATGCATTGCGCTGCTACAAAATCTGAATTCATTGTTAGTGTTTGTCTTATAGCAAAATACTCGGCACTCCTGCAACCGGTGGTAAATGCTCTTCAGTCAAAAAGTGTGGACTTAATTCAATGTGCAAATCACATTAAAAAAATTACAGACATCATGAAAAAACACCGTGGAAATGCTGTTGTTGAAAGTGAAAAAGTTATAGTAGAGGCTGAAACAATCGCCGAGCATCTGGGAGCAGATTTCAATATGCCGCGAGTCATAAATCAGCAGAAACATCGGGCAAATCCACCAGCACTGACTTCTGGCGAGTTTTGGAGAAGATCTCTAATTATTCCTTACATAGATTCATTAATAATGTCTCTAGAACAGCGTTTTTCTGAGGAGAACTTACCCGCATTCTCATTGTTTACGTTACACCCTCATGCAATGCTTAATATGACGTATGAGGATTTTTTGAAGAAAACTACAAGTTTTTGTAGTTTCTATAATTTGAATGATTTCCTCAGTGAAGCTGAGCTTTGGTACAGCCAATGGAAAGGAAAAAATGTGCAACATGCCGAACTAAAGGAGATAGAACTAGCTGCACTAGTTAAAGAAACCCAATTATTTTATCCATCCATCTCACTTGCACTGCCGTACACAACGTGCTCTATCGAGAGATCCTTCAGCACCTTACGCAGGGTGAAAACTTGGTCAACTATGATGGAAAATCGGATTGTAGGTCTTTGTATGATGAGTGCGCATAAAAAGAGGGTTCTGGAAGCTAAAAATAAATTTGAGAAAGAAATTTTGTTAAGATTTAGCCAGAAATCTCGTAGGCTAATGCTGAAATAAGATTTAGAAAGGTTTGAATGGCATTGCAACTAATTACTTTAAAGGTTTTAAATGTTCAAATAAAACCATTTTTATCTAAAAACGATATCTTATGTTTGCCCCCTGGAGAAAATCCTGGCTACGCCATTGCCAACCATTATAATGATATTCAAGAATATTACAGATATTCAACGTCGGCAGAAGTCTTAGAACTTAACTAAACTGGGCCTTCCGCGATTTTAAACAGCACGCAACAAGTCAATTGAATCCTTATAGCAAAAAGAAGAGATATCTCACTTTAGTAAACGGTAATATCACATCTATTAGTAGCATTTACATCTGTATTCTAAGTTCAATACCGTTTCTTTAAACCTAACCCTTGCAGCGAATATAAGTACCGTTATATTTGAGGTAGACTCCATAAAGTGTTGCAACATGTTCCGCAGAAGCCGTTTTAAGAGTATCCCGAATCTTATGTTACCCGCAATGTTTTTGAGTTTTTTTGCTCATGACTGTACTTCCTCTGAATATATCTAGCAATCGCAGCCTAGCTTCTAATCTCCTTTCTTTCAAGGATTCCCTACCTGCGTCTGGATGACCGTAGCTTAAGGATCCAGCAGATTCGACATCTCCATTTTATTGGTAACCACCGAGGACAATATCAATATAACTGCAGTCTCCAGTGTGAAGTAGCTTTTTAATCTTTTCTTCGTCGATTCTGCGTCACTCATTGCCGCCACGAACCTTTTACTGCGACTCTTCGGCAACTTCACGTAACTGCCGTACAGCCCCTCTCCCGTCTTGATACTCCGCAATGCGACGAAGTCGCATTGCTGCCTCTCCAGCCACAACTGTTTTAAATATTAGTTATATGATTCGGACCCCGCGAATTAGTCCCATCTCTTGCAATGAGTATGTCAACGCTTTCATGTGGCCTCGATTTCAGCTGAGGCGTGATATTTTCTGTGTGCTATGGCTGAGTGAAGGAGAAAGTTATTTTTCGTGGCTTGGGTTTTATTGAAATCGCCTCCTAAAAGTGGCACTCTAGCGGTTAGGAACGACCTGTGTTTACCTTCAATATTTCAAGCCATGGTGTTTTATTCCCAGTATTTTGTTTTACCTCCCAAAAGGTAGAGATAAAATATTCTTTAAAAAACGAAGAAAAAATCAAAGATTTACTTTCCACGTAATTTTTTTATGCGACCATGGTTTCGGTGCAAATTTACACCATCATCAGAAGTAACCACCGTGGCCGCATGAATAAATTCTGTGGAAAGTAAATCTTTGATTTTTTCATCGTTTCTTGAAATGAAATTCCACCAGATTTCACTTAGTACTTTAAAAATATTCTTTGGTATATATTTATTTGTGTTTTGTAACAATAAATGTAAGTCTCGCATTGATACTTTCGTATTCGACTATGATAATTTTTAGTTGGGAGTTTGTGGTTTCCGACGGTCTGAATCCGCTCTTGCTCCTCATTGCGCTTATAATAGCATCCGTAGTTAAGTTTCATTTCATTTTTACGTATTGTTATACTTAATTTATAGGCAGTCAACCAAGTTTTCTTACGAATTCCTTTGGTCTTTTTGGTAATATATTTTCAAGTAATATGAAATTCACTTTATATCCTGAAAAGAAGTTAATCCAGAATATAACTTCGTTTTGTAAATAATCGTTAAAATGAGGGTATTGGTGCCTCGATCACTATGCAAAATGTTTTGTTGGAAACAGAGTTGGACGTTCAGTACATTAAGATAATCAGAGCTGGAAGAATACCGCTAACCTTTGAAGGGGAGTAGGTTCCTGAACTCTCAAGGCGCACTGAACTTCCGGCGTCAGTATAAAAAAGTAATTTCCTTCGTAATGAACTCTCTCACTTCAGCATTCTACTCGCCGTTCATGCAAACCTGCGCCGTTTTTGTTTCAACTCCATCACGGCGGAAACTTCTTTGCACATCAACTGTCAAGACGCAGATTGTTGTAAATTTTAATGCACCGAGAAAAGTACGATATACGGTCGCATCATATGATGCCGGTCATTTTTCTAAATATATGAATACGTCGATGCTACCGTTCTATAGTAGTAGACAATGAATGGCTGTACATGATTCGAGTTAAAAGAACACTTTGTTTTACATTCTAACATCTTTTGTTACTATGTTATCTTTGAAGCCCGATGATGGGAATGGGGAGCAAGAATAGTTGAAATATTATTATCAAACTATCATTTTGGAGCCTGGAAAAAATTCTGAATTAATTTATGTTATGATGATTAGATTTTACCGCGGTGCAAACCGCAGGGTACATTTTTGCTTTTACATTGTTTCTAGTATCTTTTCTGCCTGCATAGTGAGCCAGCGTATTGTGTTCTGTTTCACTTCTGTTTCTGCTCGTGATGGTGCAGCAGTAGCTTTTTATACCTAGCCATGCTGAATGTGTATCTATCCTCATCGGACGATGGGATGAATCTCAACAATAAATAGTGTTATTGGAATCATCTCAGTACTTATTTCTAAACGACATCTAATAATTTATCGTCTCGTGGATTTTCTGGTTTAGCTGCAGATTAATACGGAATCAAATTCTGTTGTAATATAAAATAATTACGACGAAATCATAGAAATAATATTAAATTATTTTTCAATAATATTGGGGCCTTATCCCGTGAGATTTCATTTGGACATTAAAAGTCTCGTAGATTGGCATTTTCATTCATATTTTCATTGCATATGGATAATGGAATCTGCGAAGAATAAACGAACTTATAATGGCCAAGAAGAGTAACATTTTCTTTGAGATGCTATCTTAAAAATATAAGGTGAATCGTTAAATGAAATGAACGCTAAAAGTGCATTGCCTCCCAATCATTTTCCATGAATTTATTTGCTTTTTTTATCTCTCCCAGTTTCTTACGTTCCCGAGAATAACATTTCCCAAGATTCAAAATGCAGTTCTTATCATTACAAAATGTACCTTAGATAATTAGTTTCAACATCCCTAGTTGAAAACTGTGTTAGAGGACAATTATCAAGTTTCTAACCAGGGCAAATCAGGAGTGCTATCCGATACGAGGTCCTTAAAAATTTTCCACGTATTATTCTACTTTTTCCTTTTTTACGTAAATATTGTATCGATTTTCGATCGTTTTCATGCTTTTTATATAATATAAACAGGGGCGTGGTTAAACTTAGTCCCACCGGGGTCGTTCCCCAGTTTACTGCCCCTCACATTGAGTTCCCAACATATAGTAAGACGTACGGTAGATGAATGGTAGTCTATGAGTATCACTGGGTGCAGACCACATCTATAGCTACGATACTAAATACACATACCTATAATTTAATTTTTAGAATATAATGGAAATTAAATTAGTGGAGTGAATTAGCAATCAGTATCAAATTCACGGAGGAATGCGTCGTTTTGTGGAACTTCATCACACCAAAATATAAATAAGACAAGAGTACTTTTACCACTGTTTATCATGCCACGACCGATTTCAATGAATAATCTCCCTCAACAGTTGAACCCTTAAATGATGGCGATGGTGAATAAAAAGTAGTTACGTCTCCTTTTTATTTTGGTAGCAATAAGTATTTCCCTAATAATTTCTGAGAGATAATTTGGGCAATAGCAACATATCCTTTTAAGCAGTAAATTAATTTCCGCTTTAAATTAGGTTTAAGTGATCCGTAACACGTATGATTTGTAATTCATAGCTGGTTAAAACTCCTGGGAGAATATCTAATCTAAGGGAGAACTAAAAGACAGAGCGAACACAACGGTAAAACTACATAAGCTTGCTAGGAAGGTAAACGTCAATACCGCGCCATACTACGTTAATTATAAAAATGTTGGGTATAAAGCATAAATGAGAATAACTACGAAATAATTACGTTATTACCTCTACTTCAATTTTATATCCTAGCACATTAAACCATTAAAAAACATTACAATCAAAAATTATTATTAAAACTATACGTTAAACATTATTCTAAATAGAATGTTGCAAACAAAAATGTTGATATATAATATTGAGTTGCATCTTTGAATAATATCGTACCGAGCCATTTGCCGCCTGAGACGAGGTGTCTTACGCCATCTTTTATTTCATTCCCGTCAATTTGCTTGACTTTATTCGAAATTGTTAGCGAATAAAGCAGATTAATAAAGGTCTCCTTACTGAATTTACATTTTTTCTAAATAAGGCGTCGGTTATTGAGAAAATCAGCACTATAAGATTCAACCTGGCGCATCTGTTATTGACTTTAACGCTCAACCTGGCGCCCCCTGAGAGGCGCCAGGGACGGTTGCCTCGCCTCCTCACCCACCGGAAACGCGTCTGCGGAAAGCAGTAATACAATATCAAAGGCCCTCACAGTCACCTGTGCCGCTTATTATCTCAGCTAAACCTTCACCGGCAGTATGAAAACTTAAAATAAACTAGTTGAAATTAAACTTCTGAAATTAAACAAAACTTCCAAAACTTTCATTTGCATAACCTTTATATAATCTTCAATTTGACCATGGAAGATTAACAAGTGCACCAACACGCGAGCAATGCCTATCTACCTGAAATATATAAAACGGTGTAACTTACAAACTTTAAAATTGAAAACCTGCGGATGTTCCTCATTATTTTATTCTCTTACCACTTAATTTGTACAGTTATCATAATAAATCGAGTAGCCATTAAAATAATATATAAATAGGTAATTTCACTTAAACATCGTTTTCACTCATTCACCTTCATGAATGCTATCACTCATTCATGCAAAGTGCAAAGTTAAGTGTAAACATCAATGAAAAATTATATAATCGAATCGATAGTTAAATTTTGCTCTCCACTTTTGTAAGAAGTTTATAATTATCATGCCCAAAGCGATGCACTCACATATTATACAACTATTGATAGCCGGAGAAGCATCACAAATAAGCACAGACGATTTTAGTCAGTCTTCCACACGTTAAAATCACTGACACTGGCTGCAACGAATCACCTTCCGTGGGATTCTATGGTTTCATTCACAACAGTATAGTTCCACCTCGCTCTTTTGCTGTCATCATCGGTCTCATCAGGTGAAGAAAAGTACTTAGCTAATTCCAAAGACAACAAAACGACCATGCATATGAGAAGTCCAGTCACAACGGCCACTGCCATATATCCGACCCTGTAAGCGAAAGACATTTTGCCGGAATCCTTTCCCGATTCCCAGGTTGCAACGTCCACGTGCCGAGACTCGCGCCACAATGTCTGCTACACCTTTGAAGAATCAAAACCTTTGCGGAGCCTTAGGAAAGCTTCCGGAGGATTCGTTTGAATGAGCACTAGCAGACCACTTTACGCTTCGGCGTTGGCGTGAATTTTGAGGTCAAGTCACTCCGCCTTCCGGCTACGTTCGGTATTTTGCCTGAGAAAGAGTCGAGGAGGGAAGCAAGAGGGGTGGTTGGTCATCGATTGTTCGTTTCGGAAATTCCTCCACCGTCACCCTTCTGCCGCAACATGCGCAGCCAAATCGCCAACTTAAATCAGGGTTAAGGCCACTCAGGGAATGTTGACTAACAAACGGAATCGATAAGAAACGGAGTAAACGGGTCAGACACGGGAAACGTTTACTCGGCTGATTCCTGATACGCGCGTATTGTCACGAGAGTTCTCTCCCCATATCTCGGAATTTATTTGTTTCGGGAAGTGGAATGATAATCGCCCACACGCGAACGGGAAGATAAGATGCAAATGTTTGGTGTCCATCATGAAAAATGAAGATCATCTCTTTTTCTCGCTCTTCATTTGAAACGCCAATTCAATCGTTAACGGTGGTGCGCATTCGTTAACAGGAACGCTGGATAAAGTCTACATCTCTGGATGGTGTCTTTGAAAACATTAGCTGAAAATGAAAGTAATGCATAGCAGTTTGTTTACTATCCACCTCCTATTTCCATCGAGGAAATCATGGATACATTTTTTTTGATAACTCTCTAGCGTTTTAGCAAAAAATGTCTGCACTTCCTCGGAACTTAAGAATACTAAGCATTTTTGGCACCCTTTCAACTGATGAACCCATAACTACCATTCAAGAGGGTTACATTTTTCGCTCCCTATTCGAAATTTGATTATTTCCATAATGTCTCCCTTCTAAAAATGTTCTCCTTATATAGAATTTGAGATCAGGGATGTCCAACGTCGGGTCCACATGTTGCGTGCGGGACTTATTGTTATTAATCATTACGTACTACTCTGCAGATAGATTAACAACCAGGAAGTGATGCAAACATATGGATCCTCAGTAACACAAACATTCATGACAAAATAATAATAACATTGACGATTTAAAACATGAAATATTCGCAATTAGTAATTGAAGGTATGTACATATTTCCGATTCACCTTATTTATTAAACAAATTGTACTGGATTCCACAAATATTCCATGCAAATTTTGTTATTAAGTATGTTTTTTCCCTGTTTATACCTGGTAAGCACTGTATTTAATACCGAAATACCATATTTAGTAGCGGCAAAGAAGTGTACTTCCAAATCATTCACAGTTACCATAAATAGAAATATCCCAACTATTACTACGCCATAAAAGAATTAATAAATTTTCAATTTTAAACCAACTTTGTGTGGCTCGACTGTTAATTATTTCTGATAGTTACGCACAATATCATATCCGGAAGATCCATATCTAGAGTAGAAGAAAGAGAATAATAATCGGGAGCTAACTATTAATTTAAACAATTAATTTATTGTAAGCTTTAGTGGGGTTAAAATTTTACTGGCAATTATTCTGATTTTTAAAAATAGTTATAAGCATAGCGGAGCCCGTTATCTGCTCTCTGTGCAGTCTTCGTAGGAGCTGATTCGGTCCAATGGATTTCAAAAAATTATCATTGTTAATGACTCCTGGAAATATCATAGTTATTTATCTTTTTATGTGGCCGGTGTTTTAATCTTTGCACTCAATTCGCTACAGAAATCTCATTGCTATGCGTTCATAATTTATTTCTAATATAAAGTTAAATATTTTGCTAGGACCATGTGTAATGTCAGGCATGATGTCTCAACAAATTTATATAACAATTCTTCTATTATATTCTAATTTATTTTCTTGGATATTCCTAATTGTTTCTCATATAATCACACTTTAAAACTTGACACTCCTAATAAATCCTTCCCTTGAACGAGGATGAATTATTCCTGTTGCTCAAATTATTTGTTTTTCGTGCAAATAATTCGTGAAAATATCTACTTTTGACTCGATAGATAAAAAGATTGGCTTTCTTGGCATGAAATGTCGCTTTTATTTCATAGGAAATCGATTGAAACCTTTCCGCTTATATCAGCGTCGCATTAAATATTTCCATTCTGAATTTTCGCACCAACAGCGCACACATATTACTCTCCTAAAACTTCCTTAAAAGTTTCAACCTAGATTTCCGAGGGTATCGGAGATGAAAAAGTTTTTAAGATTATTATTTATCTTCAATTTATCTGCTTTAGAAGTAGTTTCTTTTGGAAGATACTGAATTTTTTCCGGGTTTGATATACAAAATTTGCTAAATTATTGTTTTTAAAAACGTTCCTTGGGTTTGATAGGAATCCTTTCATGGCAACGAATTATATCACATCAAGATTATATTAGAGTAGAATGTGGCAAAACTTACTCATCCATTATCTAATAGATAGCAAAAAACGATTTGAGAAAAAAGAATGAATAGTTTCAGGCTCCTTATTTTCATTAACTCCAAGGTAGATCGTATGATAGGTTTATTCGGCGTAAGAAGGTGATTTCTTTTAGGAACATAATCCACTTTTCGGAACTATACATGAGGTTGGAAAAGGCATTATCTCATTAAGTAATTTAGGCTAAGGATCAGAATGTGCGATATGACGTTGGATTATAGGCTGATACTTAAGCCCCCTTTGCACCTTTTGGGTGAGATACAGCTTTGAGGGAACCGAGATTTCAAATCCACCGTATTCAACTTATCGCATGATTGCTGTTGAATATATCGCGTGAGCCTAATATCTCATTCGAATTTCATTCTCCTTGGCGCAGATAAATCGATGAATACACGAACTTTCCGTTGGTAAAGGACAAAGTTCAACCTGGCCATCGGGGCGCCTGTTACAGAAGTTATTCATATCCAGCTTTCACAGCTTTCATCTAGTCTCCTCAATAAACTATAACATTCACATAAATTCCTTTGGGATTTTCCGTAGGTTTTCAACCTACTAAGACACCTTCCTTTCCTTTAATTCACATAAATTACTTGCAAGCCGCCTATCGGCGTGTGACGGTGGGGTTCTATTACTTCTTCCTGTAGTTTTAATGCAGTAAACAAGCTTTAGAATGGTACTTTCATGAAAATGGCAATAGATATTTTTAATTATACAGTAAGGTGTATAACGGTATGCATGGAAAACTGGGGATATAATAAGTGGATGATTTAATTAACCGAAGCTAAAACTTTTAATCGGTAAGAAAGCTACCCTTTATTCTCGCTTATTAGAATTTAACTAAACTGAAATTTGTTGTTGGCAGTACGAGCATATCCACTAACGATGTCTTTAGTGATGGAAAGAAAGAGAGGAGGCAGTACTCTTCAGGTCTGCACGGGCCGAAATATTTGGCCCCAGTCCAGCCCGATCCTTCAAAAGTGAACACGAGCACCTTCTGGTGCTTGTACTGATTGCATTTTGAACTCCAAAGACCGGGTAAAGCCCTAAAAACAGCTCTGTGCCCTTGCCAGAGAGGAAAACCGTGCATACCTCCACTTCAGCCGTTGGATTCCCGTTCATCGGCCGTACAAAACTCTTGCTGTGCCAAGCTCGTGAAAGTTAGACTCTCAAATAAAAAAAAGCATACCCACGCAGTGGCTGTAAGTCTTAACCTTTACATTAAAGCTCATTTTAATCAATTTAGTTTCTTAATGAAACATAATTCAGTTTTGTGTAAAAAAGCTGCATTGCTATACGTAAGAGTCGTTTTAGGTAAATATAAAATTATGGAAAATTAATGATTTAAGCGTCAAATCCTCGATTTTGGTGTGAAAAGAATTACTCATGCAAACCTAAGTGTACGCCCAAGTAACCCTAGCCTAAGCCTTGGTAATGCAAAGAGTAAAATGAAGAGTTTTAGATTAATTCACGAATATATACTGGAATCGATAAGGCTGGCCATGTTGTCTGCCTTCTTATCCTCCCTTCCACCAAGACGTAACCTCTCTCACAGCTTATCCTTAGCCTTGCCATGCTTTTCCTTTTTCTACCCATTCTTCCCCTCGGTTCTTTTTTCTCTTTCGCCTGACTTCCACCCCCTCCTTCCCAAATGCTCCTCCCCTCTCCCTTACCTACCTCATGTCCTTTCTTATTTCCTTCACCCTCTACGCTATCTGCAGCTCCCTATTAACCTCCCCTATCCTCCAGCAATTCCCCCTTACCCGCAACCAATGCCCTCTCTCACACTTCCCTATCCCCTTAAGTCCCCTTTAATTTTTCTTTGTCACTCTATCTGACTTTAACTTTTTCTTCCAAATATGCTGTCTCTATCTAGAATGGCAGTCCCCAACCTTTTTTGTTGGATTTTCGCATTTCAGTAAGGCTCAAGACTAACATCTTTCTCTCTGTAGATATTTGATGTTTCAAAGAAATATAAATCTGCACATTCAAGAATTTATGGCTGTCAGTAAACAGATGGAATAATGCCTGACTCATTTTACTCATGCCAAGATTGCAAATTAATTGTTAAATATGGAGGTCACTATTTTAGCATTCGTCATCAATTGCTGGTTGGAATGGGTGCTTCTATTTTTCTTTAGCGGTTTTATAATTTGTATTCAGATTAGACAGTTTTTCCAAGTCTCCTAGTAACAATGACTTATAAGGGTAAATAGTTTTGCTCAGCTGGGTAATGCTAGAATGCTCACAACTGCCATTCTTTTTTCAGTGCAGTTTGAAACTGCATTAATTCATTTGAAACAAAAATTTGAACAGCCACAACTCTGGAACAAGATCACATATATGGAAATAGCTAGAATATTATGAATATCATTTCAATCTTATGTCAATTTACAAATGGTCTGTCTGGACCGTATGAGGTCGTAAGTTGACTGTATATCAGACAGAGAATGGGAGAAGGAAAGTAATCTAGAACATTAAAGTAATCTCCTAATTCCTTTTTGAACTCAGTCTTTGTTATGCCTTTGTGAGGCAATACAGATTAGCACCAGAACTGCTGTATTAAGCAGACCCCCCCAAAAACTACTGATAGGGCAAAAATGTCCCATTATTTCATGTCTAGTAACTGCTTCTTGACATTTTCATTTAGAAAAAGTTTTTTTTACAAGGAAGAGACATTGAACTGTCAAAGAGCATTTTTTTGACATTATTTGTTATTCTTACAGTCTGGAAATTCAAGAACTTGAAAATTGAAATGAAGAAGAAGAAAGTATAACTTAGATAGTTTCAGCCTTTATGTGGTCATAGGCCAAAAGTGAAGAAACACAATTAGTTATACTAAAAATTTTAATTATGCTATACTACAAGAGAATACTCATGAAGGCTTTGTGTGTATGTATTCTCTTGTTATGTATAGCAATATAATAGATGTGATAGATTTTAGTGAAGTTAGGCAGGAGAGACAGGTATAATTTAGAAGTGGAGAAGTTAAAACATTTAATTCATGAATTAAAAGAGGTAAAAATGGACTAGAATTAATAATGATTAATGATTTAGAGAAAAAGTTCATAAGGTTAAGAATATAGACGATAGAATGATTGCTTTAAGAATAGGAATGATAGAGAATGATATGAAGGAATTTAGTGATACTTCAAGTGTATATCTAAATTGCAAAATTGAATGTGTGTATGAGAATATTGAAAATGCATTCTAAGGAGAAGAGGAATACTGTAGAATAACCAGGGGTGAATAGAATACAGTTGTGGGAGATGGAAAAGAAGGAAGAGTAGTGGGAAAATTTGGAATGGTAGTAATATTGTTAAAAGTGCCTTGACAACTTATTTCATACTGCATGTAGGCCACATTGGGAATTGAACCCAGGACCACTTACACAGAAGTTGAATGCATTGCCCATTTGGCTACCTGGGAATTGGTTGAATTCTCTAAGATAAAGATGAAAATTATTTATAACCAGCACATGCTTTAAAAATAACAAAAGAAGGGGATTTATGTGGATTACCCATGGGAGATATAGCTCATTACTATAAAGATGATATTCTGGTAGGGGACACACAGGAATTCAGTGGAGAAAGCATATGGACAAGCAGGGGTGATTTTGCTAGTTATACTGTATTGCTGATAAATGAGATGAAGAAAAAAGATAAGGTAAAGGTAGTGTGGGAATGTAATCATTTCTATACAGAGAAACTGGGAAAATAAAAGGTGAGTAAAGAACTAAAAAAGAGAATGATTAATTAATGACAAAAAAGGAAAGCTTACTTGGAGGGAATAAGAGATTGACTAGAATAGGATGAAAATTCTATTACTAATTAGTACTATGAAAGTTCTAGAACAAAGAAACTATTGAAAACAACATAGATACTGAAGAAAATGGTAGAAAGAATGCAATATAAAAATAAAAATGGGGAAAATATTAGAGCAATATATCATAAACTATAAAATAAACTAAACAATGAGAAAAAACACCTAATGGTGAAGAGAAATGGTTGAAAGAGGAATGCAACAGTATTGAAAGCTTGGAAAGACAGTATTATTTGATGTATAAAAAGGTAAGAAATTTTACAGAAGATAACAATGACAAAAAAAATATAGATTGATTGCAAGAAAAGATGGGAAAGTGTTATATGAGTAAAGGGAAATAAGAAACACATTGAAAGAAGAAAGATAGGAAGTAGTGAAATGTGCAATAAAATACATGATACCCTTTCCTGGCTGGATGACTTTCTCAAGGTAGTGATGGTACCAATGCCATAAAAAGTAGGCAGCAGAAAGTGTGAAGAATATAGAACAATTAGTATTGCACTGCTGCAAAAATAATGTTAAGATTATTGAATCAAGGACTAATAAGGGTGACAGAGGAAAATGCAGATGAAGAACCAATAGGATTCAGAATAGAAGAGGTAAAAGGAAGCTGTTTCCATGTTAACGATATGGACAATAGAAGAAATATATAGAGAAAGATAAAAAGGGATGAATGTGTATTTCAAAGATTAAGAAGGAGGAGACATACATATCTTCATCGTATCAGCCAATTTCAATCCAACGTCAGATGTATGTCTCCCCAAGCACTTTCCAATTCTCTCTTCTGAACTTCTTGTTGCCATGTTACCCCTATGTACTTGATGATGTCTCTGTTTTATTGATTCTTTGGTCTTCTTCTTGGTCTCTTCACATCTCTTGGTGTCCAGTTCCGAACTGCTGATGTCCATCGGTTGTCGTTTCTCCTCGCAACATGGCCTGCCCACATCCATTCTGTGATCTTACCTCTGTCTTTTCTTGTGATTCTGAGCATACACTGTTCCATACTTCTTTGTTTAGTCTGAAGTCACTGGGTTATTGCTGCGCTTAACACCCAGGTCTCACTTCCATATGTCAGAACTGGTAGAAAACATTGGTTGAAGACCTTTCTTTTCAAGACCATTGGCATTTTTGACTTCAGAATATGGGGGTTTCTTCCAAAGTTATTCCAGCCTAGTTTCATTCTTTGATTTACTTCATTAATCCTCTTTTTTTCTCCTGTCGTAACCAGTTGTTCCAGGTAAGTGTATTCTGAACAAACATCAAGGGGTATCTCTTTTAGTTGAATTGGCACTTGTGCTGCAAAAGAATTACACATTACCTTTGTTTTCGATAAGTTTATCCTGAGTCCTATTTTCTGCCTGGCCAGCTCTTGGAGTCTTGATGCTAGATCTTCATTGCTGGTTGCAAATAGTACATACTATACCATCTGCGAAATGCAGATGACTGAGATACATACACATGCTTTTTAATTAATGATACAAGACATAGACAACCAATTTTAACTACAGTTAAATTGTATGCTGAATAAGTAAGTAAATTACTTTCAGGTACCTATAAATCTTCATTATAAGACTGTAGATAGCGAGACATACAAAAGTAAGAAATATCAGGGACATGTTTCTTGCACACTGGCTTATAATCTGATGAACAAAGATAGATAATCAACTGGCTTAAACTATAAATTTCCAAGAAAAAGAGTGCCATGATACTACATGGGACAAAAATGTCATGTCTATGGTTTTAGGAAATTCTAATGTTTATTTCCAAAACATATGGCAAAACATTACAATATTTTTCCAGAATAGATCATTCTATGTTACATCAAAAGTCATTAAGTTCCACCATCCTATGAAAATAATCAAAAGAGACTCATTGCATTTTCAAATGGGACGAAAATGTCCTGCCTGCAGTTCTATTGTTAAATAATCTTTCCATTAAATACTCCCATAAGGAAAAAAGGTAGAACAAATGCTGTTCCAAAAATGCTTCAAAATCTCACTCCCCTTAGATTCTACCTTTTCATCATAAGAGTTGTAGAAGCTAAGAAATCAAACTGGATACTTGTGCGTATACATTAGTCATTCAATGAATTTTTCTCATTATTAATTTTTAATATTTCTTAGTTCAATCTTTACCACATTTTCTGTTTCAAGAGCTTTCCTTATTTGGGATCAGACATAACTATGATTTATGTAATTATTCTACTCATTTTGGCTTTAGATTTTGGCTGATTGACTCTTATAAGGGAGAGGTAATTAAAATTATCTATAGATTGCTTTAGCTTCACCTTGAGACATAGCACAACTCAGTTAGTTGATGCTTTCTGGCGATATTTGGTGGAACTCAGTTAAACTGAGTTCGCAGAAGTTTAATTGAATACATGTATGTATAAATATGGAGATAGGTACTAAAATTTGTATACTGGGTGTTTATAATATATGAGATTAAATTATGTGATATCTTCACTTTTTAAAGGAAAGTTCTGTTACCCTCCATGTGTTTTAATCTCTTTGATAACTATTTTTTCTTTTGCTTACCCTTTCTGGGGATCGATTTTCATTTTTGGCAGATATATTATGACATCGTCTATCTATCTTTTTCTGGGTTTCTATCTGAGCCTGGGTTTACAAGCTTATTCATTCATGCATCCATTTAAATAATTACGAAATGGTAATTAGTGATAGACTTTTTAGTTATGTGTTATGACATGCTATGATAACTCATAAATTTTTTAGTACATTCCAGTGTAATAAATCCATTAAAGTAGAATTTCTTATCTCATTATACATCATCTCTATTACTGCTTAAAAAGGATGAAGAGTTGCATTTTTCAATATTTTAAGTGAATGCTTGGCTATGCTTTTTAATAAGTAATACATTCTTTCATGAATGATGCAATTTTTCAAAATGGATTTCAATAAGGTTTTTCAAATAAATACCTAATGCATTGGCACATCTGCACATAACCTTCCAGAAGAATGGGTACACCAAAAGAGACATTGACACAGCTTTGGATAAGGCGAAGAAACCCCAAGGTTCAGACTGGGACCTTAAAAGGGCCGTTTACGGGGCGTCGAGTGCTGACAATGACAGAAAGGATGCAATGGATCCAATTGCAACTGAATGCATTCCATACAGGTATGGAATGCATATGCATTTTCCGGAAACTGTACATAGACCTATCTACTGTTTCCGGAAAATCTCCAGGATTCTGAGCAAATAAAATATCCGGACCGTACACAAGCCAGTCCGAAAACTAAAGGAATGTTTGATGCATGTGAAGGATAACCTGGGCCTGGGAACACCTGGAATCTACCAAATTCCATGTGAATGTTGGGCCTCATACATCAAAAAAACTTCCTGAACTATCACAACCCACATCACAGAACACTCAAGGTTCATATGTCTAGGCCAACCGGGGAAGTCAGCAGTGGCCAAGAATTGCCTGGAGCAAGGACATGAGATCAATTATGAGGCCAACAAACGACTTGGCCACGCAAATAGTTATTCGGACCGTATTGCCAAGGAAGCCATTGAAATATGGCTGAGGAAAAACAATTTCAACAGAGACAACTGTTACACACTCATCAATGCATGGGACAAGATAATACAGGAAAAGTTGACTGGCAAAAAATCTTCCAATCAGGAGAGAGACCCGGACTGACAAGTGGTATATATACCAGACCAAAAAATCTGCATGACATCTCAGCAGCCCTGATGAAGATGGCAGAGCTAGCCATTGAAACGTCGGCAACTTTGTCACCTGAACTCACCTGGGTGGTAACTCGAGAAATTTTTACTCAAGCCATCCACCAGGAAAACCTCAAGTCTCTACCTAATACTTAAGTTGTTTTAGTCTTATTTTTTATATCATGATAGATGTTGCGATTTTTTTAATGAAAGGATATCAGTACTGTATAGGAATTCCAAGTAAATATAAATCCCATATAAATTATACAGAAAATGTATCTTTAAAATGACATCTTAGAGCCAGTTAACCTCCTTTGTTTATGAAAGAGAGGACTTGTTTTCTTGAGGACTTCATATTCTTGGTTTACAAAACTATATCAATTCAAATAATTTACTATTCCCTTATTCTTCATTTTCATTGGAGTTTTTCTATAATTTTTCACAAAAATATAATTATCAAATTCAGCAGCATCCATGTCAAAGTTGATTTAAAATACTAGTACTTTAATGGCATCTTTCATTGCACAATAAATTCTAAATCTCATTGATATGTTAATAATGACCTATCAAAAACCAAGAATGTATTATTAAAGGAAATACTAAATTTCCTAGCTACATAAAAAAGACAAATAAATGGATTGCAGCTATTTCCTTCAATTAATTCATGACTTTTAATGCTAGTAGTAAAATCAATATTATCTAAAGTTTGCTTCTCAGTAAGTAAATATTGTATTCCAGTACCTCCACGTGATTGTAAATACAGTTTTTCTACATTATTGAAATTCTCGATGTATCATATTCTTTAGTACCAGAACCTCCTTTATATATTACCATTAAATTTTAATTCTGTACCAGTATTACTGATGTATGAAACTTCCTTACTTTGGTAATAACAGTTGGTCATTGGGATTTAATTCCTCCAACTTCTGGGTGATCTTGAGCTGCAAATTGCAAATCAAACTTTCACTTTCCCTTGCATGTGTTTCCATATGAACATATTTGGTGACAGATTATTGTAGATTATTATTTCAGTACACTCTAAATTTTAAATCGTCAGAACTTGTGAGAAATGTCATTTGATGTCTTTTTTGTAATTCCTTTTGTGTCATAGCTTCAGAAATAAGCAAGTATAACTATGAAGCAGATAGTATTAAGATGTAATAAAAGCAGCAAAAATGGTCTCAGGAGATCATGTAGGATGTGACAGAGAGTATGATTGAAGCAATGATATATTCCTCAAAGCTTCTTATGTGATATTTACACACTTATGTGAAAATTGTTTTAGAATGTTGCTGGACTCATACAAATCATCAAACTATCAGCTATTGCTGGAATGGAATATTTGATTCATAACCACATTTGTGATGAAATATAATTGTAAGCATCTTTATACTGCCACCATACATGAGATGCAAATGAAATAGGTATAATGAGATTAGAAATAATGTGATGATCACTCATTAAAATATCAATATAATAATGTAGGAGATCTTTACATAATTTTGTATTGCATGTAAAAGCTCAATGTTTTAATTTATTATTTACCCTCTTTTTCTTATAGCTGGCTTTCTTATTTCAGATGTTTTAAACTTTTGATAACTAATTATATTTATATTTATACTTATATTTATTGAATAGTCTCTCTAAAATTCATTGTTATGTATTAAATGCATAACCTCGATAGCTTTAGAAACTTTTCAAACTGTCCCATCATAAATTATCTTTCTAGATATTTTTATTATGATAAGAATCCATTCCAGTGGTAGTGAATTAAATGCAACAAATAATGTCTGTCATATTTTTTAAATATCTTCATAAAATTTTTCTGATTTGATATATATTAAATCACACATATTAGTTCTAATAGTTTTATTTTTATACATAGGAATTTATAGTAGTATAAAAGAAGTGTGAGATTGATCCTTATTCGCAAGAGGACAAGCTGTGTATTACTGGATTTTCTGGTAGATAACCCATGTGTTATCTATACAAAAAATATAGAAAAATGATAAAAATAATAGCGCGTGATATACAACGGAAAATCTCGTTTCATTGAATATCTTGAATATTGAACTCGGAAACAAATGACTAAATAACACTTGACATATATCGCAGAAGTCACGGAGTATGTACTCATGTAGTACTAGGGCAATTTTATTAAAACCAACATGTTGTAAATGTTAACATAATCAAATAATTCCATTCAAAATACAAGTATTATCATTAATATTACAGTAGTGAAAAAACATTCTTGTCAACATAATAACAATTTTGAAAGCAATGCATTTATCACAGAAGAAATTTTTTAAATGCATGTTATCTATACATTATCATGGTGAAGAGAATTTTAAAATGCGTGTTATCTAGTAGGTGTATGTTATTTACCAGAAAATACGGTATATTAAATGCAAGGTATGACAGCCTACAGTGAACCAAGGCAGTATTTACGATTGGTGACATATTGTTACCATATTGACCTCCACTTCACTTTATTATTCTCTGTAATGGATCAACCATCTATTATTTCGGGCAGCTGCCCAATTTCTTTATACCTTATGAGGCTTTACAAATATTATCATCTCTACTGGGAATCAAAAATATGACCCAGAATTTCATCAAAGCTATATTTATAGCTATCCGGGGTATATAACAAACAACTTTAATGATCTAGAAAGATCAACATGTGAAATTAAAAATACAATAATTCAGCCCTTTCATTTCAATGTTATATGAATCTGAAAGTTAATTTACTCTAATCCTTAATCATTCTATTAATTGTTTGATTTTAAAGCAGAAAAATATTGTCTGTAATGAATAACTTATTTTTTATCTATCCTTAGATAAAGGGCAGAATGAGAGTGACATTTCATTTAATGAGTCTCATTCCTGTCCATTGCTCTGATAATATGAAAGTTTTTATTTGTTGAATGAATGTTATGAATTGTTTTGGTAGTGCTCCATACAACCAAATCAACAATAAAACTATTCATAAATCAACTTTGTTTTCATAGAATAACCAAAACAAAGTGTTTCACTCTCTTGACTAGCTTTGACTGACTATAAAGTGCATTATTTTGAATGAGGAAAGTATTTAGAGATTAACTAAGTAAGAACTTGTTGTATTTGAGGTTTTGTAATGCAGGAATTCATAAAATTAGATTAACGCATATGAGCTTGTCAGAATTTCAGAGACCATGAAAATGTTCATTTATTTTTTATAACCTGTATTTTTCACTGGTATTCATCAAAATTCATCAGAATGTTAATTTCAGACTAGACTTTTCATATCAATGTTTTTCAAAAAACCTAAGGTTTGGTATTCACAAAGCATCCCATACAAAAAGTTTATTTAAATCTACAATTTTGCAATCATGAAAACGTATATTAAATTTCTTATTTAATACCAAACCTCAATAATATAGGAAACCTTCATCATTTGTAACAAAATTTTTGGTAATGCGGGAATTATGCTTTAAATTTGTTTTGTTTGCAAAATACTGAATTAGGTCTCCATGCTACATATTTAATTTTGAACAAACTATATCTTTTGATTATTTTTATCACCTAAATAATCATCAGGATTAGAAGATGTGGTATAACTCAAAAATAGTTTATTTAGTAATATATGGATAGGATGAAGAGTTTAATGGAAAAATAAAAACACTGCCATATATTTTTTATATGAATTTTAAAGTTTTTTTAAAGGAATATAAGATTCCATATATGAAAGAATGTATATCATCTGCGTTTGTTGTTTCTGATCTAAATACTGAATGCAATCTATATATTTATAGATAGACAAGGATTTATAAATATGTTTTGCCTTGATTTAGTAATCTTGATATCCTAAAATATAGATAAACAGATCAAATGGTATACTTGCTTGAAGGAAAGGAATTAGTGCTTCCATCGTAATCTTAATGTTCTCTCACCCAATTGTTTCCTGACATTTTTCATCCCTTGCAATCCATATTTTTTCTTGCCTCTCAAACAAAATGAAATCTTTTATGCAAGTTGGTTTCATAACTCTCAAATTTTTCTTTGAATTCAGATATTATCATCTAGGCATTGATACAAATAAAATAGATCTGGATACATCTTTGATAAGAGAATATTCTTGGTAACCCAAACATTTTACTATAGAGAATAGGATTTGTATGAAAATATCAATATCTATCCATATACCATGGAGAATAGGATTTGTCTATGAAAATATTACTATATTCTTCTTCTTTTTTTCCTTTACTGAATCCATTAATAAATTTTAATGTTTTCATTTTCTCCTCGCTAACTTGATACTAAATAGCTCTGTAATTTATAAATGAAACAAGTATGATGTTTTTCATTTAGAAGTATGATTCCTTATGACAATCTTTATACCATAGCTTGATGACTCAAAAGGAGGGGGAGTTAATTTCCTCCTAAACTTTCCTAAACACAACACCTTCATCAACCAATAAGGGTATACTATATATATTTAAATTTATTTATTTATAAAGCTACATAAAATAAGTTATTCATAGAAAACTACAATGGTATATTGGAAATAAATTTACTTTTAAATTTAAGAGATTGAAATCACAAGGCCGAGAAAGTTTTTGTAACATTTATCATGGATAATCCATCCAGAATCCTGATTTTTTATCTTCTTTACAACATTACTCTCATTTCTACTAGATGTATTCTCCTGCAGTTAACTTAAACTTAAGCAGTTGAGATGAAATAATAATCTAAACTTAGGAATAAATCAGCAATGGCAAACTCGCAGTTTATGTGCAATGATTTCCTTAGGGGAAACTGTGGTCGGAGCCAAAATGTTGTCATAGTAGAGATGTTAATTATTGATTACTTACTGTGAGATAACGGCGAACAAATTTCAACCTTTAGTTTGTTATCTAAATGGTATTTATAACAGAAATATAAGCAAATATTGGAAATACATTTTTTTTATTGTGGTTCAAAGCATACATTTTCTTTATCAGAAAATCGTAAAGGTAAGCTGAGAATGAAAACAAGGCTGGCAGTGACAATGGCACATTCTGAACGATTCAACAACTTGAAAACTATTAATCAACATACTGATCGTTAAAAATTCGTTAATTGTACTGTATAGCATTTTTGTATTCAGAATGCAAGTATAGGCGATCGCCTCCTATTGGTGAATATGAAAAACATTCAAGTGTTTTTTCGATAGCACCACATTTGTTGAAATTTCGCATCACAAAGTATATTTTTGTGAGTAAATTGGACATAATTGAGACACTAATATTATTGTTATACGGTTTATTATTATGAAAACGAGGAAGTAAACAAAGTTGGGGGCTCCCGGGTAGCTAAGTGGGCAAGGCGTTCGAATTCGGTGAAAGCTGTCCCGGGTTCGATTCCCGGTGAGAGACCATGTGCGAAATGACCCAAGCAGTCGAAGCACTTTTAACAATACTCCTACTACTAGTAAACAAAGTTCACTAAAATTGCCACCTCTTGCCCAACAGAAACCTTTTTGATTTGCCAGTGCCTTTCGCTGCATATTGCGAACGAAATTTGTCATTTAAATTCTAAATAGCCCTAAATACATTCTTTTAGTAGTCATTTAACTATCCTGCAACGCGTTATTTTTTTAATGAAAGATTTCAGCATATAAATGAAACATTGTTTTCCTTTCGTATTCATTTCGTTGAAAGCTTCGGGTGATTTTGACGATAAACATATTGTCATCTAATTGTTGACTCTAACATATTTTCTGAACTATAATAATTCTGTGACATAATATGCTACCTCAGAGTTACTTTCTTTTGATTATAATAGCCGAATATTTTATACATTTGAGTGACGTGTATACTTTTTATGGTCTTCATTGTTGAATATCAACGGAGAATTAAATGGAAAATTATATTTTAGTGTAGTGTAGAAAGAAAGTATACATTTCTAGGAAAGGATCAAGGTAATGTTGACGAAGGAGTTGCAGGAGGGAATCTTCTGCCAAGAGCTTCCGGTGATCGCATGTGAGAACAGGAAGGATATGCATGGGGAAACTTTTACAATAACGCAATACAACCATTCTTCCTTGAGACTCTCGTGTGCGCAGATATGCACGCAGAACAGGGGGAACTTTTCTTAATTGAAAACTGCGTCAGATTTTAGTCACAACCACTTTAATATTCTTCGACAAACGCGTGAATGAAATCATTCTAATGTATGAAAGATTGAGGATTTTATTTTAAAAATCCAATCCCAGGAAAGAAATATAGCTATATATTTTTAGTTTCTGCGTAGCAGTTTTCAAGATATCTTCGTAAATCAATGAATTCTTGCTTGATTTGATGTGAATACAGCTTCCAAGCCAAACTGAGTGTTTGATTTAAATGTAAAATAACTACAAAGCTTCCATTTTTATCATAATTTCAACTAAGTTTGAGCATCCAGCTGATCCTTCAGCTACATACCTTGGGTTTTAATAACTACGTCGTTATAATTTTTGATCTAGTAGATGTTTCTTTTAGATGATTTGTCTTGAAGTAGCTTTATAGATTAAATATCGCATGAACGAAAGGATTGTTACATTATTGATGATATTTTCGTGGTTTGATAGAAGAGACACTTCATCTGGCCAATAATTGTCAAATAAATAATCACCAGCCCTTAATTATGGGCTCTTCATTATCACTCGTAATTTACCATGGTTTAGGAGTGATTTGTTTTGTAAAGACTCAAATAAATGTTTATTTGCTATCTAACCCGTGGGATATATAATTTGAATACAACATTTTACTGTGTGCATCTCAAGACCTGGGAGGAATGAAAATAGTTAATTAATATTATAAAATGAAAATATTTAAAATAGTTTTAAAAATTCGAGCAACAGCGTTTGAAATATAGTGCTGCTGCACATGAATATAAGAATATAACACTGGAATATCCACAATACTTTGGCACAATATCACAATACTTTTGTGATACATTGTCACAAAGAAGGAAGTTATCAAACAAGAAGACATTTATAAGTACTGGGGAAAGACTTTTGGAGGCAAATGAGTTTTTAGCAAAAATTCAGGTGAAAAAAGAAAATTTGAATTCGAGTCTCACGTGCTCCATAATTTTTAATGAACTTCGATTGATCTTTTTTTAGACGTTCCGATTGCTTTTTTTAGCTTTTAAATTTAAATAGCGTGATTGACATTTCCAAATCTTTATAGTAAGTACAAACAAGTTATACATGTTATTGTTATAATCTTCATAAACCTTTTAATTTGAGTTCCATCATAATTTACAGGAAGTTCGCTAGTTTAAGGAATATTTCAAGGTGTGAATTCGTGGAATTTTCATAGTGAAAAAAGTGAGAAACAAACTTTCGAAGTGATTTATTTTACGAAAATTTAAATAGTTCTTGGCAATTATTTCCAAGTAATAAATAACAGAAACACCAAGTTGTTGGTAACTTCAATAAATATACTATCCATGTTCTACTGAGTAAAAGCGCATTTATACACTGGATCTCGTTCGGTAAAAACTTGTATTTGGGAGTTTCTTATCACTGCTCAGGACCGTTATAAGTTTCATCAACCTCTTCCGCGGATTAAGCTTAACAAAGCTATGTCTTTTTGTGGATCACGAGCAATATCTTCGGCCAACTCCTTGAAGTATCTGTCCGCGAGTCTGTTGATGTTATTCTCTGGATCGAACACATACGTTCCGTTCACCAAACGGAGTTCCCACGGCATCGCGCGCACTACACAAACAGTCGCCAGCAACAAAACGACGAAAATCGTGAGCTTCATCGGGTGGCGTCCTTCAGATCGGAGTATCACGAATGCAGAGAAGCAGGTGAGGAGGAGCAAGCGGGCAACAGATCTGGCGCTGGAGTATAACTACGCGAAAATGGGAACAATTTTGCAGAATATATCTCCCAAAAACTGTCCGGTCGCGATTTTCTCGAGATGAGTAACGGAACGAGAAAGACCGGTTCTCCTCTACTGAATCATTCGGCGAGGAGGCTGAAATGGTGAGGGAGAATCAGGAGAGGGAATGGTCATCCGTCTCGCGGGACGCTTCCATCGTTTCTCGCGCCGTCTGCATCCATCTTTGAAGAAGTCTACGACGAAAAAACGTCCTTCGAGACGCACTTTTTATTTGCCTCTTTTATGATACTACGCATTTTGTTTGCTCGAGAAATGTCCCGTGATTAACGTGGACCGTGACCGCGGGTTAAAGCGGTCTCCTTCGGTCCATCTGTCGCTGGGGCGCGATTGTGGGTTCGCATACTTTCCACCGTAAGAGCGCGACTGCGCCGCTGAATATTTTAGGCGGGATTCTCTCTAAGAGTTTACTTAAAGTCGCATTTTTTGCGGGAAATTATTGATGAGCGGAGGCGCTGAGGAACTCTCAAGACCAGGTTCGTTCGTATTTTTGTACCATTACGTGGACGCGGAAGAACTTTGCGTGTCTCTGTTACCAAACTCTACTGTCTGGTTGTCGCCGGGAGCGAGGAGGCAGGGCCGGCCATGAGGGGAATTCCATCCGGGCGCCGAGTTTGAGGTTTTCATTTACATTAGTACCCCGCAAGCCGCCGTATGGCGTATGGCAGGGGGTGTGAAAACACCAAACCTATTAATAAGCCACATGATTGGTATTCCTAATGCCATCAGGAAACAGAGACCAGTAATAGTCTCAATCTCGCCCTGAAATAAAGTCGATTTATTATTATTATTATTATTATTATTATAGCTCTCCGTTTTCGCTATAATCTCGCGAAGTCTCTTTGTCGTCTAGTTTCCGAAATCGCGCTCACTGAGAACGGGAATTACGATATCGCGTATTTCGTCATGCAAATATGTACTTAAAAATTTCGGGAATTGTGCCTATACTCGGCTCTTCTATACTTTAGAGATTCCCAGCCGAGGGTTCTGATAATTTCTGATTTAGGTTACTGCAATATACGAGGGTGACTATAATGTGCGAGTGTTACTGTATCATATTGCAGGTGGCAAACTTTATATCTGTGAGATATTTTGATAGGCCCAATATTTATCTTTATGTACCAAAACTTATTTATCATATAGTCATAGAAAGCAGAGAAGGGGTGGCTCCCGGATGGTCAAGTAGGAAACACGTTCACCTTTGGTGGAAGCGGTCTCGGGTTAGAATCTTAGTGGGGTCGCAGGTTTTGTCCATATATGCGAAATGACCTCAGCCACCGAAACACTTTAAAATTCTAATACAGAGAAGGAGGCCAAGCTGGCATTTCCACTTCGGTTCCTTTCAGTGGGTGGCCGACCCTGCGCCGAGGTTTTGTGTCAGAGAAATGTTACCGTTCGTCGGAGATTCGTTGACGCGTAGTTATTTCTAAATAAAAAAGATTTTTAAAAGGATTTTTTGAAGGAAATAATTATTGTCTACTAACAGAAGAGGTTAACTATTCATAAAAACAATACGAGTTAGAAAGAATTGGAGTCAAATTGCCAAATAAATCCAACACTTAATTTTCAATGAAACAATTGGCGCCTTTAAAATACAAAAATCATCTTACAAAAGGATTCATAAAAATTAAGTATGGAAAGGGCGCTTGGATGGTTTTCTGACCTGGGTCAGGAAATATTGCCAGGAAAGATATTTCGAACCGTCCCTGACTTACCGTAATGATAATTTAGGGAATAGTGGTCCCACACCTACAAAAAGTAATTTACATAAAATTTTCATTTATGTTAGGCATCCACAGCATCAGTCACAGGTTATGTTAGTTTTAACTGTAAAGCAATCTATTTATAGATATCTCAAGGGAAGCAAGCGTTACCAAGGACTCATATTAATTTCTTATTTAATACATCGAAAAATATAATTAATTGTCGATGCATAATTACGGAAAATTTGCTCTAAGCTTTATGTAAGAAGAATGTTTCGTGTAATAATGGGAGAAAGTACTGAATTATTTTTTCGACGATAATTTGCTCATGTTTAGTATTTTTCTTAAGAAAGTATTATTACGGTATTATTGGTTATCTATTACCTTGGGTCAGGAAATTTTTGTTTATAAGTCATTTATAAGTAAATCCTTTGAAATAGGTTACCATTCATTCTATGTCATCATCACTCAAAAGTTAATTAACTAAATGGGCAGAGTTTTCCGTAAGGATGATAAATATCATCATCGTAGTGCAGTGTGATTAAAAGGCTTCTATTGAATTCGATTAAAGTTTAAAATTAAATAGTACCTGCATATACTAAATTATCGTATGTTGCAATCTAGGAATTTAAAAAATATGCTCTCAACCTTTCAGCTTGATTTTCGGAAGTAAAAAGCTTAGTTTAAACCAACGTACGTTAAGTGTCTTCCATGTACAGTGGTGCCACGCAATTCAACATCAACTCGTCACCGAATTGTGATAATGTCGAATTTCGAGACTCAAATTTCAGGACACAATTTCCTATTTAAATCTACGAAAGATAGATAAATTCGATGTCAGGCCCTATCGGGGAAATATAATTCAGTAATATCTCGGGTGAGTCATGTGTTTTTCTAATATCTTTCTATGATTTTGCTATTTATTCAATATTTGTTTCTCAAAACATCAATACAGTTCAATAAATTAGCAAGAAAAGTAAACATAAAAAGAAATTGTACAATGCCACTCACGCTCACGTGCAATTTTTGCCCGAAATTCGACTATCGAACTGCTAGAAATCGAATTGCGATGAGCAACTTTATAACCGTTGGTGCATTTACGTTTACATCAAATTAATGTGTTTGAATTTTCCGACGTTTTTTATATTAATCGCTTAAAATTAAAAATTGATCTATTTTCATACCATTTCGTTCATTGCATTGAACATGGTGTAGACTTCGAAATAAGCAGTGATGCAAGATTAAGCGATTATGTATTAACATCGTCTGATACAAAGTACATTTTCTTCTTTGCCAACTACAAGGTGTGATAAAAAAATACGCGGAATTTTTTAATTTCCCGGGACAATTGTATAATTACAATTGTCAATTTTTTTTTCTGAATCGGTACACATGTCCCTAACATACAATGTTAAGGGTAGATATTTAAAAGCTTTGTCTATAGCACTTTATTCCATTTATAACGCGGAATTTAATGCAAATTCTTTGTTCCATTTTTGCCGCAAGTCAAAAATCGCCGATCACAGTTAAACACCTGCAACCTATTCGACTGCCAAAAATAGACTAAGCTTTCAAATGGCTGTCCTTAACAATGTACATTAGGGACAATTGGATTTATACAGATCGGGAAATTAAAAAACACTCCGTTTTTTTATCACTTCTCGTGTATGGAGATGAAATGCCATACTTTGAATTTAAAGTCGCTTTTTTCGGAAACACAAACGATCAATATCTTGTTCAGTATTTCATGAGCTATAGTTTTGCATACATAATGAGCCTTCGGTTATACGTTTAAAGTCTTGATTCAGTAGGATTCCTTGAGTTCCTTGACCAGACCCATGCTCATAATTCAATCCCAAGTATTTATGCTACCTGAGATAACTGAGGCAGAAATATTCACGTAGGTAAGCAGACAACAGCGCGGCACATGACTTACTCTGCTTATATGCGAGAGGATGCGAGCAAAGTCCGCCCGCGAACTTTTTTTGCCCCGATAACAAGCGCGGGTACTTCAAGAGGCGGCCGCTTCAAAGCTGGCGGGATGAAATAAGCTGCCATCCTTGAATACTTAAGTTACGGTCTCGCTGTATGTTCGTGGTCATCCCATCCTTCCGAAGGAGTTCGAGTTATCTTTATGCTCGCATCTTTACTTCCGGGTTAAAAATATTCCCAAAAATGCTCGTGGCAAATGAGTTTCAAAACCCATTTACAACAGTTATCGACCGGAGAATTCTTTTAGCGGGATATATTTTGGAGGTTGAGCTTGAGAAGACAAGTGCCTACCCACCAAAAGCGACGTTAATTTTTACAGTAAAACGCTTGTCTTGCCAGAAACCGTGTTTTATATGCGATGCAAGAAGTTTTCGAAAATGAAATGAAAAGAGGAAGTTTACGTATTCGACATTTGGATGCAATACGATGACATTGAATGTTCCCAAAATGAAATTTAACTGATGAGGGTAAATGATACTTTTTTATAATCTAATATGTGATAGACACAGGAGAAGGATGATTTGCTTTAGATCGGTATTAGAGATTTTCCATAACGTTCATTATGATCTCTTAAAATTTAAAAATAATTTTGAAGTTGGTATTTACTTTACATAACCATTATTGTTCAAAAGTCACGAACTGTTAGGTGAGATCCTCATAATTTCTCATAAAATTCTGTTCGGATTCACGCGAACCACCATATGACTTCTTATGTCACATGCTTGTAGATACTGTTATTTCAATTGTCTTTAAAAATCTCTTCTTAAGCCAATAGGTTAGACTGAACTTTATCCAATGAACTTATTTGACCTCTCTATCGATCATTAGTTTCTTGTTCCATTGACTGACATAACTGTTCCTACAAGTGTTTTCTGGTTCCGAAAAAACCAATGTACGTTTTTTTCCAATTTCCTTTCAAAAGCGAATATAGCCTATGGCTTTAGAAGCAATACATTGAGTCGATTTAAACACCGTTTGAACTGACATCTTACGTTTCCGCGTCTTTGTTCTCATTTATGAGTACGTATTTCATCACCTATCCGCCTGCTCACCGTTAAATAGGTTCTAATTTAGGACGAAATGATTTAAAATTCAAGACTTTTTGCGCTCTTGGAGCCTTCCGAAAGGCTTCTCATGACATATTATAATTATTAACCGTTAACGGATGAAGTGAAGCTGTGCTAGAGAAAGAAGCCACGATATTAGAGCCATTAAATTCAGCAACTAATTTTGGACTGCCGAAGCCTAAGTTTCTCTTTGCCATAAAAACGAAAGAAGAATGTAGTATTTCAACTTTGGTGTAACGAAGAGGTAATTCCGTTTAGTATTTGATTTAAAATTTGGACAATTTGACCCAAAATGCGCCCAAATCTGAAGTCGAAATGTCCAATCCAAAGTGAACCAATAATCATTTGTTTTTTACTATTATAAATGACTATTATTGTAGAATGATATAGAATTATTATCTAATCTAAAATATGGTTCTTAAGATAAATATTTTTTCTCCCACAAATATGCGATGAAGGGACAAACATTATACGATACAAAAACTTACAGATGAACATTTTCAAAACTATGATATTTGCGAAATTTTTGGCTTTCCCATCCACCGCTATAAAGTGGAATCTGAATAAAACTTTAAAATAACTAAATATCTTTAAATTCCACAAAAAGTGAAAGCCAGCGGCGGGGCGTGTCTAAACATTTGCAGAGGGGGAGAGAGGGCGATTTAAAACTATTTTCTAATGAACTCATCTCCAAATAACTTTGAAAATGCTATTTTATAGTCATAAATGTACTAGACGGAGGCTGTGAAAACTTCAAAATGTGATTTTAATTCAATCTCTTCGTCATATCTTATGCAAATTGCTGGCACTACAAAGCCATCAAGGATGGGAGGGCCGATCGCCCCTTTTGCAACTTCCTTGGATCCGCCAATGCCAAACGGTCGAATAACGAAATAAATCATAGTTTTTTGGCAGCTGTTAAGCTATCTGTATGCTCTAGTATACCTATATTTCCCTTGAGAAATAGTTTAATTTTTGAATCTATTCTTGAGAATAGAGCGACCAACTTGCCATCACATGCCACTTAAGTTCTAGTTCGAAATTTCGAATCTACGCAATAATCCTTTAGATTAACTTAGCGTGCTATTAGGAATGATTCCAAGGTCGAAAGAGGGCCAAACGGTCAGCTCACGAGGAAGGGGAAGGAATAAAAGTATTCAGGAAATGTTTTTCGAACGGCTTTAGGCGAATGGGTGCCTACCACACGACTAAATTTCCACTCTTCCAAGAGATAAAGGAGTGGACGACTGCTAAGGTTGAATGAGCATCCGCTCGGGAGGTTTTTTATCGCTCTCTGGAAAATAAAAGTGCGGAAAGGATAGCCAGGAACGAAAGCAGTTTCCTGCCGGCCACTCCATCGTCTGTTAGGAAGATGGGTTTGAAGACAACGGCGTGGTTCCTCTTCTTTGCCGTGATATTTAAGGGTGTGCCCGCTGACGTCAGTCTTGATGAAGGAACTGACGAGTTATTAGATTTCGCTTTGACGAAGGTGGCGAATGTCAAGAGGATGCCTGGTGGTGCAGTAAAGCTACTAATCCCGCCTGCATTGTCTATGGAGACGAAGAGTCAACCTCCCAGCAACCCATGGAAACGTCTCCCAGTGAATGAACCAATGAGAATGAACCCTTCTTCCAGTTACGCGGATGGAACCCAATATTCTATAGGATCGGGGATAAAAACGCCACCTATTGGGCCGGAGAAGAGCATGTTGAGGACCGTACTCCACGAGGTGAGGGATCCCACTGACAAGAATGAAAAACCACTCCTAGGGCATAAGCCTTTTATATCTAGCGATCCATCATCAACCACGACGGAGAAAGTATTTCTGGAAGAGCGGCCCGCAGTGAAGGAGGAGGAGGCGTTGCTCATCCTAAAGGTGAAAGCCTCCCATGTGAGTCAGCCCTTGGTGGGAAAGATAGCACCGAGCGGCACATCTCAAGAGATGGGGCACATGGGGTCCAAGGGAACTCTACGTGGGTCCGCCCCCAACCCTAAACCTGTGACTCCAGGGGTCAGCCAGAAGAAGACGGAGATGCCCAAGAAAGAAGCTGCGCCGACATACGACGATGACCTTGTGTTGTTGTCCCTCATAGACGTGCCTGAAAGAGACGAAACTACGACCTGTGGACCAGGAGAGCGGTGGCATAACAATCGCTGCAGGACTGCCATCCGCTGATGCCCTGTTTAGGGGTGAACGTCCGAGAAGCCTCAACAATTGGTTTCAATTTGCGAATTTTGACCCCGAAAATTTTTGCTCTGGTGATTTCTTCTGGTGACCATTTGACCACCGAGGATTACCATTGAAAGTGTTCAAGATTGTCATTGTGCAGGAAACTATTGAGAGGAAGCTATATTTTATAATGTTCATTGCGACCGCTTACTTTTGTGAGGCAATTTATGAGTTGAATGTGTTTTCAGCGACCGGAAGGGTTGTGGCTCTATGTGCAAAACTTGGTGCGTTGCATTGTCTGCTCCCGCGGTTAGGTAACAGTTACGTCACGCTTCCGTTTTTCCCATCGAGTGTTGAGGGACTCGTCATTTAAATCTCTCCTTATTTGTCACTGTTTCTTTGATGGATATAAATTGAAAAGTCTCTCTATTGAGTGAAAATTAGTATGTTGTAAAGGCACTATAGCGGGAACTAGAACTGTGTGCTAAGGATTTTATGATTTCTTTTATTATTTAATGACGAAGCTCACTAAATATCTTCATTAGGCTCGAGTTGAAGCTTTAAAAGGAGTGTTTCAGAATATATACTTTTACATTTTTATTCAATCGCTTTAATGAAAATCCCGAGGGTTCTGTCCTATAGTTTAAAACAGTGAAATGTATGTTTATGAGAAAACAATCACTGATTGTAAACTGTACGCTTTGTGGTCTAAGACATCTGAGATTTAAGAGATTTCAACATTAACTTTTAATATATTCGCAGTTATTGTACTATTTATTGTATTAGAATTTCTGCGAATACCTTTTTCCTCTGAACAATAAACTGATTTTATCTGCCTCTTTCTAAGACAGTGTCTTGTAATTGTTTCCTGATAGTTAATAAATGGTTTCGAATATATGTATTGGTTTTAATCATTGAACGCTCTCTCAATTGTTTGCGGAATAGAATATTACGCTCACTTTATAGTGGGCGGGTTGTGGAACCTACCTGTTATTTCTATATATTGGGAAATTTAAAAACTTTATAGTAAGACTCAAGATAAAATAATTTTTCCAAGTGCAGACAGATGTTTTTTATTCTATATAACATTTCCTTTTTTGAAACTTTCTCTTTCTCGTTTTACTTCCAAAAGCTATTCTTTTAACTAAAACTTTTCAGATAATTATTTTTCATTTCAAGAAAGCCTCTATTTCTAAAAGAATTTCCTATTATAGTTAAAGACTATGTCAGTTGTTTTCCTGTGAAAATATGACGATTCCCCTGTAGTTTAAAAATAGCGAAAATTATGGAGACAAATTGATGAAAATATTAACTATGAAAAAGAGGTTTGAAAGAGTATATTATATCAAACTATTTATCACTATTTGCATCGGTTTCTTTTCGATTACGAGTTTTCCCTAATCAGGAGATTTTTAGTATGTACACCTTACAACTAGTGTATGTACATCATATACGTTATGTGGATAGCTCTTTGTTTGATCACCGCATTATCCATATTTCGCCCTTTATTTCGTTGTGATTGGAATCAATGTAAAGGGTATGCATGTAATCAAACTTAATTATTCTCGGTCGATTAATTCCAATACTTATTGGTCGCCTGAATATCATTCTCTCGAATGAGGTGCTTTTTGATTGAGTATTATGCATTTAATATTAATCCTGGAGTAGATTCTACGCCCCCCCAGACCGCATTCTAAGCAGGTTAAATACTTATGATTCTCGAATGAGGTGCTTTTTGATTGAGTATTATGCATTTAATATTAATCCTGGAGTAGATTCTACGCCCCCAGACCGCATTTTAAGCAGGTTGAATACTTATGATTCGATGGAGTCGGAAACATTTCACTCGTCCACTTTAGAATTTCTAACACCCGTCATTTACGGCACGAGATTCGTGTTTTGCCCGAGGACTTTTCCACCTCCCTCGCATCCCCTCTGCTGCACCGTCAGCGATCACGTACCCTATGCATTGTTGCCACTTCATCTACATTCGACATTGGAATGCACGATTTTCATGCTACATTCATATGACTAAAGAGATGAGAATATTATTAAGACGGAAGGGACGGATCTCTTGAAGCAAATAATAGACAATCAACTCAAGAAAATGAAGTATTTTACATTCATGTGACCCTTAAAAATCATTTAATGTCGGTATGTTTCATGGTTACATGGTAATTATATTATTACTTTACTTTATTTGCCTTGTTTTCTTTTGCGTCCTTCATTATGACGGAGCTAACACGACCAAGGCCGGCTTAACTGTTACAAAGGTAAAGATACCATTTTTGTTCTCGTACCAAGATATAAACCGATAATGATTGCTAAATGAGCATTCGCGGTTTTCGAAAATGAACGCTTTTTTATCGTTTAAGGCAAGAGAGAGGACTCTGCGGTCTGCTGCGGGCGTTCAACTAGACCTTTAGTTCTCTCCTTGAACCTAATACGCGAATGTAATGATTTTATAACTCTGTGTTGTTCATAACGTTAATTAAAAATATTGGAAAATTAGTTAGATTTATTTAGCTATTTAATTCGCTTTCCTTCGTACAGTTTAGACGCCGAAATATGTGAACGTGGATAAAATGCCACTGAAGTGCGGCCAGGTTATTTCACTTGCAGCTTAATTTGCAGGTTTGTTTGCTTGGCGAAATGTTAAATGATGCCTTTCTATGATATTAGACGCCTACCCCGGACCTAAGTACTAGTATGGTTAGTATTTCCTGTATTGATAGATTTCGCAGGAATAATGACAGTATTCCTTGCGAAATACTTTTAGTCGATCTTCGTCCATCCACCCACAGCCCGCTTGTGGCATTTGCCCACGCCTTGAGTTGGCATTCAACATGAATAACTCAAAGGAAATGTGATGCCGCTTGTCTCTATAATCCGTTCCTGGGATCCATCCCTCCAATGGATTATAACCAAACCAGAATTCCGTGATGTCGGCATAAATTACAAAATAACGAAACACGTTTGATATATATATATAT
>KZ308173.1:1795689-1865359 GCA_000376725.2 Ladona fulva
TAAAAACCGGTTCCGCGATCTTATATATATATATATATGTTAATACCTTTATTTATCTGATTCGAGTTTCATATAATTCAGTTATATGGTATCTGAATATATAATTATACAGGAGTTTTTCTGCGTATATTACTCTTCGGTGATTTTGAAAAGGATATGGATTTCGCTATCAAATTGTTTTGTTGACGTTTCGTAGGAAATGACTAGTAAAGAAATATATCTGATGAGTCCCAAGGAAGAATGGACTTGAAAAGAGAAATATTCAAAAGATGAATATCAGTTCTTTTTTCGTATCCTAAACTATTTAACAACATTCCCCTTATACATTTACTGAGTATACTTCAGAATGCTGTTTGTTGAAAATGAAATGTAACTTTTGATCTGATTTCTCTATCGGCGTATACATTGAAAGGACGAATCTTGTTGGTGTATTGCTGTCTTTTGCAAGGCCTGATACATCATGCGATGCACGGAAGGCGATTGAGGAGCAGGTGAGGTTCAAAGCCATTTGTTCCTCTGCATTCGTGCTAAGCTACCACTCCTTAAGCCACCTTAATGTAAGTTTAATGTCGTCCTATAGGACTTTCTAATTTCAAGGTGAAGTCAAAGGGAAGGGAATGCATTAACACTTCTCTCTTTGCTACACTGCAGGCGCTTAGTAATGGTGCGAAGTTACATTTTTATTGCTATTGATTGATAATTTTAAACAATTAAAAGTGGTAAATATTTAGGAAGATAATTTTATCTTAAATTGGTTCATGTCAATAAATAAATAATTCAGTTTCAGCTTCCTTACATGAAAAATTTGGGTGGTGAAATATTAGACATTACCTCAAGTTTAAGGAAATTTTAATTTGAATCAGTATGTCTGCTTTGTTTTCATGAGTTAATTCAGCTGTAATTTCAGTAATAAACAGTAAAAAAATTGGAAATCCTCTATGAATACTGAAAGTAGGCAAGTTTTCATATCTCATAGATTAAAGATGTCAATTAGGCATATGTGAGTTTAAAAGAAAGCTCTACACAACCAACGTGAAAATGTGAAACAGTGTCTGAAAGAGATGTAGGCCGATCCAACGTGAGATGGGAGAAGCTCGGTAAGAGCAGTAATGAATGGGCGAATTCCTCACATGTTGAAGCTGGGAAGAATAAATTATTAACTGAAGAAGAGAAAGTGATGATTTGGCAGTTCTTGAATAATTTACATATTATTTGGTTACTATTGTGTCACCATTTTACGTCGTATTTCATCGCTTATATTTACTCCAAAAATCCCTTCATGTATATGTAGAAAAACGAAATAATGATTTACATATTATATTTATCTTCATAAATGATAAACCTTTACGTTAGTTAAAAGAACTTTCTTAGCTTTCGGCACCTTTCCGTCCAAAAATATGATTAACAGCGGCATGATGGAAAACAGATGGATTCCATTTTCTTAAGTCTTTTATATCGCAGGCGAACTTTCCAATTCCACATGTGCCACTTACGGGGTGTAATCTCAGTTACAACGCTATACAAAGTCATGTTTCAAGGAAATGATGCTGCGTTTTCGATATGGTTCTTTTATCCTCGATCACTCGAGCAGTTCTTGGAGTGACGCAGCGTAAACCGAACGTGGGGATCAATCCTGAAAGCATTTAACTAAAGCCGTGTTTTTCGAAGAGTGATTCTGGAACCATTGGGGGTCTTGTGTCTCATGGGGCAAAACCCATTTCAACTACAAACGCAGCACGTCTTGGTGAATAAAACTCTTCCGTTCGGTATCGATTGGTTTTATTTTCCTCTTTTTCCTAACCGGAGGAAATGCAAAACGAAATGGTATGGTTGATTTCCTGTTACTTCCAGAAAGATAATTCTTCAATATGATTCATAATAAATTGCTGAATTGTTTGGTTAGATTTAAATTATCTGATAAACGAGGCATTTTGTATAAACTGGAGGCTATCCACTTACGATGAAAAGAGACTAATGAAATTACGTAAAAGTATTTAATTAGATATGAAAGTTTGGAAGTTGCGGGGCTTTTGGTACGTGAGTTTTAGGCATACATACAAGACGAAATTAAATAGGTCGTTAGTGAGAGTTGCGACTATTCGCATACGTCGAGAACCAATGGTATTACAACAATTCTGGTTTTGGCAATCAAAAAATAAAACGTGATCAGTATGACAGAAATGCTGTATGAAAATTATATAAGTTACCTAAAAGTGAAGAAAGAATGGATTATAATGCCTGAGAAATAAAAGTAAACGAACAAAAGAAAGAGAAATTTAATTGAGGCGAAATGATACGTATAATTACGGGGAATGCAAGGAAGGAGGCTTCCAGCTTACACACCACGACAAAGTAAGGTGAAAGCGAGGTGTATATTTCAGCTTATATCAAAGAGGAGAACGAAGAAAACGATCACCAAAGAAATAGTACAATTATCTACAGTTTAAGTCATTCCTTCGCTTCCATCAAAGCACGAAAACTCGGAGGCTTTAAATGTGTGAATCCCGTACAATTCGTATTTTATCGTCTTCTTTGGCGACATTCTCTCAATTGAAATCTGGCACTCCCAGTGATGAGGTCATCAGACAAGAGAAGTAGGTGCTCCAGCTTCTTTCACCTTCCCGCTGTGAATGGAACGGAAAGGCAGCAACGCCGTCCCTCCTCTAGGCGATGCTCTGAAACGTGGCCGTGATCTAACGCAATTCGTGACATTGGCAAATATGGTCACATCTCTAGGCTCTGTGAAAGCATGTCATAATAATTAAGGGGAATAATTGTAGGTTTCTGAAATATTCAAAATGAAGGCGATAAGAATGAAAAAGAAGACGCCAATGTGAATATTTTTCTTCTTTTGTCGCTCACTTCGATGGATGAAATGTCCACCTAACTGATCTTTGCATTGTTTTTTTTAAACGCCATGAAATAGATGCGTTGAAATGGGTAAAAACCCCGCCTGGCTACCATGAACCGTATTTCCTAACACTCTCTAAAGTGGTTCTGATTAAGTTACTGTAAATCAAACTTTAAGTTAAGATGAAGTGTAGTACCCAATATTTCATTCGTTAAAAACGCAAAAATCGTATTGGTAGCAAATATTTACGGTTAAATAGAAAGTGACCTTCTGCCAGAAGTTCTTTCTTGAATTTTTTTTCATTGCAGTCTAGTGAGGCGTGTCTTGTAAAACACGGAAATATTACTAAATTTCTAATCCAGGGGTCACCAATCTTTATGGTTCACGCATGAATTATTTCATATTTATTTGAGATGAGCTGTACATACATACACACTTCTATAATGCATCAAAAATTATACTATTGCACCATAAACTATCAATAACTCATAATAAATGCAATTTCTAGGTTTTATGGGAAGTTTATTTTATAAGTGTAAGTATTTTTATCGTATGTATGTTCTATGTATAAGATTTTAATTTAAAATTTCTCCTGAATTCAATGCTCCTCTTACAACCATGTTATGCGCCAATTTTGGAGAATGTACCATAGGTTAGCCATTCATGTTCTAGTAATGCATTGGCAAGTAACTAAAAACGCAGTGGTTTCCATTGTGTTAATGCTACTTTTCTAATCTTTTCCGCGATTTTCAACTGAAATCAGTCAGTGTCAAAATGCACATATTTTCCAGGAATACTTTTCCTAAGGATACCTTCATTCGGGACGAGGTGAGAGCTAAGCTCTATTCTTTCATGGACGTCATATATAAACGTAAAAAATATATTGTGGTCAGCAATTAAGAGAAGTTGGATTGTAACGAGGTATTGAATCTGTTCCTCCGTGTTTTTATTTTCCAATTCAATAAATTTGCGTAATTTTGGATTAACTTTCCGTTTTAAAGAAAAGTTTATTCGAAATTGTTTGGTTGCATAATTTTTCCATTCCGTTGCACATGATGTCTCTCAAAACGAATTTCTAGTATTCAAGATATGACAGGATTGTTACGCATCGCTGCAAATTTTCGATGATGCCACGTCGAGCTCGATAAAAGTACTTCCATTCACAAGTCACCCATCATGTTTATATCTCGCCTCGGAGTTGTTACATCACTTACTATGTAAGACTTTCATTGAAACTCTACTTATTTTATGAAAATTCATGTATAATAATAGAAGTTCGAAACCTATGGGGTCTCCATTGTGGCCTGCAGGATAAATTTACTGTGTTGAGAGGGAGAGAACATTGATTGCTTGGTATAACCTTTAGAAAGGTGCCATTGTAAAAGTAATGCCTCGGCAAACGAAGATATTTTCTCCATAATTTTAATTCCCGAAAACCTATTTTGCCGTATTTATCTTTTCCTTAATTTGTCAAATCCTAAAATACCACTAAACTCCACCAAATTCCCACCACGTTACTTTATTTGTAGCTAATTGAAGAGTCGGATTTAAGTTGTTTTGCTTTAGCCATCTAAGAATGTTCATGCTTTTATGCAATTGTGAGCATCTTCCAAAACATTCGTTAATAGAAGCTTTACTTGTTAGACAAAAGGCATTGAAAAAATTCTTTCGCAAACGAATACTTGTGAGCGGAATCACTCTTTGCCTGTATCGCTGTACATTGTTTCTTACTATATGATTTACAAATTGATTGTGAAGGTTATAAGATTGTGATTGTGAAATCGTCTTAAGCTATTTTAGAATTGCTAAAGTGCCAAAAGTGGCTATAACAGAGTAAGAAATGTTTATTGACCTCAAAACCTCTGATTCCGAACGCTTAAAAAGTGCATTTCTCTGGTAATAATGGCATAGAAACCCTTGCACTATAGAACGTGATTATTGATATTTTCTAAAATTTAAAGGCTCTCTTCACTGATCGCTCGGTCACTTCCTCAAGGACCAAATTATAACTACAAAGTCATCCCCTATATTAAATATTTTGTCATTACATTTTTTAAATTAATGAATAGTCATTGTTTATTTGTATAAATTATGAAAATAATATTGCAGATAATTACATATTGCACCCAACGCTAAATGTACTTGCCTTTAAGCTTTACCTCTCTGAAAATGTCTTATCACGTCAATGTAAGACACATGTCTATTTAACATCCTTTGAATATGTAAATTGTCAACTTGCAAATTCACTGTCCATGGATTTCACTCATTCCCTCTTATTATTATTATTTTTACGTAATTGCAGTACTTGTTTGCCTAATTTATTGCTAGTACGTATTCCTTCTTTTTTTTCTATTTTTATAGGTTAAACTGAATATGTTTATATGTTCAATTTTACGGAATGAAGTCCATTCTCTGCGTATCTACACATTCTGAAAGACAAAGACTTTATTACTGTACTATGTGCTACTGTCGAGTAGAATGAATTACAGGCGAGTGAGAATGAATTTTCCCGTTAAATGGGTATTCATGTTGATGCGAAATCGGTTGTATGCGCATAGCCTTTCACAGACGTGAGCGAACCTTTGACTTCGCTCCTCTCTGAAAATAGTCTCCTGATGCGAAGATAGCTTATGCTCTGGCAGTCCATAAAGTTAACCAGATGTTCATTCTTAAACATTTCTCTGTTGAGAAGGATGTGGGTGGGAAGGGCGAGAAGAAATCGCTCCTGCTCTTTACCTTCTTACAATCATATTTTCGACTTCCCTATCTTTGTAGGTTGGATTAATCTCGCGGTATCTTAGCCTGACCTTCCCCAATTTATCAGTTGTCAGAGACATCGAGGAAGAAAATATGGGTGACAAAAAAATAAAGAAATACCTCCTTTTACTTTGTGATAGATCAGTCCACTCAAGGCATTTTTACGTTTCCCATCCATCTGACACATAAGCTTGAACTTGGAATTACTCTAAACTATACCTAACTCTTAAATTAGAAAGTCACAGTTTAAATTTACATTCATCCTATTCACATTCCAAGCATAAGGATTATGTCTTAGACTGAACGCTACGATTATCTACAATACAATACACAATAAAACGTCTTTTTTATACAGTGTTATTATTTTATATACGCTATAGATAGAGACTCCCGTCAGGTTAAGCAGTATGCTACAATTTTAGCAAATTTAAAGCACTCAGAACGATAAAAACTTTAAAATCTCTTGGTAATAATTGCAACAATTCCATTAATGGAAACAGGAAGACCCGTATTAAAACCATTTAAGAATTATTGCTTTTGTCGAGCACACAAAGATTTCCTCAATGTAGAATTCCGATTCGCCGGGACTCGTATCTTGGAATCTCTCGTACATACTTTGGTTTTGGAACTCTAGCTCACTAAATATTCCTCCACCTCGGCCGATAAAGAATACTCATGCATGTCAATAAAAGTTTTCCGGATGTTGTTAAAACTCCATCACAAAATTATTTAAAATCTGTTTTTCAATGATTTTAGAATGGAAATTTATGATCAGGATTCGGTTCTACTCATGTACAAGATTGTGGGATAGAAGTTCTTCAGTCATTGTGTTTATTATTGAATGACTCACATCTTAATTGCAGAAAAACGAATTGAAATGCGCTTTAGTAGTGCTTAAGCTTTTATATGCTATCTTTGAATTATTTATTTCTTATGTTTAGAAAGTATCTGGAATTGTCTCTGTCATCGGCTCCAAGGTGTAAAAAAAACGTTCTCTTAAGATTTACACAATAAAGAGATTAATTAATTGCGAATTCCGATTTCTGTTGGCAACATGAGACCGTTAGGACGTATCATATTAGGACGTTTTAGCAGATACGACAGCGTAACTGAAATGTTTGCAGAATTGGATTGGGTTACGCTGAAATCTCGTAGGAAAGTTAACAGAATAATAGGGTTGTATCAGGAGTATACAGGCAAACCGATGTGGAAAGAGATTCAGAACAGGTTAAAAAGCCCAAGATTTATAGGTAAAAATTATCATTCCTGCAAGATATATGTCGATGCATCTAAAAAGGACTTTCGGAAATATTTTTTTTTGTAAACAGGACTGTAAAAGAATGGAATGATTCACCGGAAGATATTCTTAACCCCTTTCCAAGTACAAGCAAAAAATTTCGACGAGGAATCGAGGGACATACCCAAAATAAGTTTCATTAACGTTACCAATGTACTTATAACTTCACGATTTTCACGATAATTTGTTTGTTAAACATATATCTATAATGTTTTCTATATTATGGTGTTTAGTTGCTAGTGTTTAGCTTTTGCCTTAAGACTTCTGCAATAAATTTCTTTATTGTAACTTATGTATTTTAAGTTGTGAAGTATTGTTGGACATAATGGGTGCTGTGGACTTTTGTGTATGCATTGGGTTTGTGTAGATATTTGTTCTTCTTCCTTTTTTATGTGTATGCGACGTTGCCACCGGACAATTGTCCATTTGTAACGTATGCTTTGTAATAAAAATAATAAATTGTCGAGTATCATATACCCCACTTGTTTCGTACCTGGAGTGTAATGCAAGATGAAAATGTTTTAAGGAAACTACTATTACAACATGTCTTATGTATGAGTTCAATAGGAATACTGTTGTTTATAATCTAATTTACTCAATTCCTTTAATGGCTATTTCTCTCTATTTAAAGATGATTTTAGTCTATTCTTGGCTTTCTTTTAATACACCATTCGCTGCGTATAACCAACAATGGTATTGGAGAGCGTTGAAAAACTGTTAGGTTGGCCACGCCCCATTGAGTCAACAAGCGAACCCATTTCATGCGGGTTTAGCGCCAAGTTGCGGAGGATCGCGACCGCGGAGGATCGCCGAGACAGCGAGTCGTAAAAACCGGTTCCGCGATCTTCAATTATCATCCTGCCGTCTCCTTCCTTTACAGAGCCCCACCGCGGTGCAACGAAGGCAGCAACAATCTCCAAAGAAAATGAACACCTTACCTTGAGGGCTTCGTATTACGAGATGAGACGAGACCACGATCCGTAGCTCATCCATTGCAGGCGGCTGCGGTGACATTATCCTCAGATGTTATGAGTAAGCCTAGGCGCGGGGAACTCAGTTTATTGACCTCAAATCCTCTGAATCCGAGCGCTTAAAAAGTGCATTTCTCTAGTAATAATGGAAGACCCAGGTTAATTAGTGAGACATCCGATGGTTAACGTCAAGGGTTGGAGTTGAGAGGGATTGAAGCGATTGTCTGAGAACAGAACGATCCGGAGAGCTGAAACTAACCAACATTTGGATGGTCAACTGATGATGATGATGGTAATATTAGTGGAGGGACTGCCTTGGCATTAAAATTCATCATCGTTGAAATTTATTACGCGAAATTTTCTCAAAAATCACCGTTGTAAATTTAAGGCTTAAAGTCTTCTGGAAATGGGAATCTCTTAAGGAAAGGAGATCCTGGTGTAGGCACAAGCTGTTCCAGATATCTTTAAGTGGTGATTAAGATGACAAAATACGAGATATCGTGATTCTCAGACTTAACGAGCGCAGTTCTCGAGACCAGACGTCAAAGAGATTTCGCGGGATTATAGCGAGAGCGGATAGAATTTATTGTCCTTTTTTCCATGTAATGTAAGGTATAACCAATCAGGTAGCCAATTAAGAAAGATCGGTGTCTTTATTCGCCATATGGCGAATGTCAGGGTATTAATGTATTATCTCTTATTGTGTTTTTTATTTTATTACATTTTGTATTAATATAGGTTTAGCATTATTAGCAATTGTACTAATTACCATTGATGTTAGTTGTAAGTTGACTTTTATTTTCATAATTTTTTACATCACCGACTCAGAGGTTAGGTGTAAGAGAGGCCCATTGGGCCTAACCTCGCCGTAAGGGTAAATAAATAAATATAATTCTAAATGAAACTTTGATCTATAACTTATATCTCGAAACCTCAACGGAATTTACCTTTGAAAATACGAACTGTTTTTGACCACTCAAACGAAAATAGTTTTCCGTTGAGCTTTTCCATAAATATGCATTTTATATTTTATATAAAGATTTAATAAAATTATGATTATTGCTCAAATATTGATGTTATTATAACTCATAATATATATTAGTTATTATTGTTGGCTGATTTAATAATTTATCTATGGTTTTCAGTTTATCGTATCTTCATTTAGAGAAATAAATTTAACACACAGTTTACACAGTTTTTAAAACATCTTTTTTTCCATTGCTATTTCTTTGAAAATTTAGAATGCTTGTCTCAATACAATATGGTGAAGGCCGCGCTGGCGGAGGGATTAGCGTAAATAATAATAATTATTTAAATGGAGGTAATTAGGATCTTACTGTTTTCATTAAATAAGTTATTGTAATTACACTAATTTGAAAATGAAGCTGTTCTGACAATTGAGTAGGGTCTCATGTGAGGTAAATACATATTTAGAATTAACATTAATTAACGTATATACGAAAGTGTAATCACCGATTGTGTGCGTAATTCTGGCTTATACTGCGATGTAAGGAGAAATGTATATCTTATAACCTGAGTAAATATTGTGCATTTCTTTGGCAAGAAGGATAATATTGAAGCTAACGGAAATAGCGAACAAAAGGAATACTTTTCACCCTCTGTGGCCCTAAAAAAAGTTCAAATACCCGGCTTAATGGTTCTGATAAACAAGTAGAAATTACATTTTCTCTAATTTCCGATTTTCACACAATGGAAAATAAACGAAACATTTTTAGGCTGAATGATTCTTTTTAAGCACGTGTACCGGACGATTATTGTATGCGATCACTTAAACACACCATCCTCGAGACTATAACTGGATGCGCTACCGTTCACAGCAGCCTTGTATTCCTCGGGACTATGCTTAAGTCCTCAAAATGCCCCAATCTGCCAATTTCTTGAGTGAAATTTTGAAAGCGACATTCTGTAGAAAAGCAGTTTACCAGGGGGAGAGAACTAAGTAGCATGTCCCGGATGAAATGACTGCGACCTCGATAGTACAGCAGCGAGCGTGTCTGCCGCCTACTTAAGGATCTCACGGATTCCATTTCGTCCATGGTCATGCATGAGCGCATTTGGATGGAGCATGCGAAAAAGAATGATCACCTATTCTACGATATGGCCAATGAGCGAAAACCAATTCCGGAAATTGACTCCTTTTGCAAAAATTTTCTTGGAAATTGAGTTTTCCGTTGAAATAGTTATTTGCTCCGAAAATTTCTTTGATCGCTTGGTGCACGAAGAATTTTAACTCTTAGCTTAGACTAGTGACTAGGCCGTCGTAAAAGCCTCGTAGAAAATGAAACGTATCATCCACAAAGGCCCCGTTCGAAAGGTGATAATATTATCCCCTGATCAGAATTGATGACATCCACCTTGATTATTGGCGTAATTACTGTTAATTAAGAGCTAAAATTTGAATTATCACTCTTCCTTAAATATCCTCATTGAGCACTGAAAAAAAATCGGTTAATCGATAGCCGATGGGGAATAAATTTGCATCTAGTTTTCCGTTACGCAATTCCTTGGAAAATTTTCCATACAATGAAAGAACATGTATCGGATCTGCGTTGAGAAAAAACGTATTGAAATATCACATTTGGTTTTCTTATTTACTGTCTTGCCAAGATAAAAGTTTCCCGCGACAAATAAAGCAGTATCCCGTGAATTTACAGTAAAATTGAGGATGAAAGATATGTAAGTAGTGGGGTATATACACTTATTCAGAAAACCGGTTGTGTTCAAACGCCATTTGCTGAAACATTTTAAGTACTAATATGAAGCCGAATACAAAGGAATTCAATTTTCTAATGGAAAAATAGTTTTTCGAGTTAGAGCTGTTGCTTTCTTCATTAAAAATAAATTCATAATAGGAAAAATAATCCTTCTCGCACAAAGAAATATACATATTAATACATTAATTATTCCTCGTCAAATTATTACCACATACAAATGGCGATCAAGCATCAACTTTTTGTGATTTTCAAGTATAGTAAAAAGTTTAATTTAAATTAGGTTCGTTAGCACAACCATGACATTTCATACCTGAAGAATTGAATTTATCTTTTAATTCTTATGCATGTCGTAATTTAGTCGGAAAATGCGTGAATTCCTCTGGGATTGATTTTTCTGGCATTCTCTTTTCAACTCAGAATAGTTCCAACTCTATTTTTTAGATGCATTCTGACCTGAAGCATTTGTCCCGTGGCCTTTCGTTTCAACCATTTGAGCATGCATTCTCCGTGTAATTGCAAAGAAGCGGAGAAGTCGACAAGCCCCGTTATCTCTTCTTTGAAAAGGCTTTTTCGTCTAAAATCGCGCACACTCGTGTACCGCACAACAGTGGTCCCGGTGAGAATATGGCAACGGGGCGTCTGGAAGGGAAGCTCGCTTGAATTCCATTCGTTTCTCGAAGGTAATAGCTTTCAGGCTCTTGACAGTGGGTGGTCGTAAACATTTTCTGGAGCTCTTCTCTCTTTGCCCTGGAGCAGTTCATTTTTTATTGCTCCTTAAGGTGAACAGAAGAATGAAACTTTCTTTAGGAACTTAATAGTAGTTCAAACAGAAATTTTAGTTTGGACATAAGTGGGACATAAATCAACCGAAATGGAAACAAATGGAATTTAACAAATAGTTGACGGAATACTCATTGAAAGCTACACATAGGAGAATTTCTTAGTAATACCGTATTTTTCAAGAGATAAAGTTTAACGTAGCATTTTTAGTATGATTTCCCCTCTTTTATGTGGTTGAAATGATAACTTTGGGTACATTTCTTTCAGTTGAATTAATCTAGTGATACATACGATTAACTTCCATGAAGAATAGTGCTAATGGGATATTTGGTATGAAAAAACCAATGTTCTTCCTCAAAGTTAACATCATTTGTAAACCATCCCACGAGGCTGTTCACGCACACAGAATTTCCAAGCATTATTTCCATCGATTATTGCGTATAATTTGTGCGAATACCCGAGTTTATAAATAAAATGAGTGAATTAACATAAAAGTGAAAAAACTCGTTAATTTATTTCACGAACGTGTGGAAAAATACATCAAAACACAGAACTTCATGAGAAGAAAGTCACTCACGAGCAGCTCAGAGCACTTTGTTAATGGAGAAAAATAGATCAGGAATATTTATGATTCGCCTCTCATCTGGTTTGCACTTTTATTGCATTAGCATACAAACAACACGAACGACCAACGTCTCCCCGACATCGTAGAGATACAAAACTTCAATGGTAATTTCGACGCACTAACACGAGAAAACCGGAAATATTTCGACCCCAATCCAAAATGCCACTCGCCCCCTCAGCCATTACGCAACTATCGCGTACCACCTTTGCATAAGCAGGATAAAAGTGGGCGAAAAGCCGATGAAAGTATGCGAAAAAAATCACGACGGAAAACAAGAATACGTCCACTGGCAAACTCACGTGCTATTCATCTACCGTTACATATATCCCCATCACACACAATACCCAACCACTTTTAAAAATAATAAGCACTCTCGGCAGGAAGACGATCTGTCACAATGACGAAGGTTGCAAAACGTTAAAAAAATAATGAATGCTGAAAAGTAAATGTGCGCTCAAAAAGGACTCCACCCAAAGATTTCCCTCGCCGCTTTCACTCATCGAAGAAGGACATCTCGGGCAACGGAGAGCACTTTTTAACGATGCTTGTTGTTCCTCTCCTGCTTGCCGTGGTGCTTGGCCGTTCTCTGGTGCTTGGGCATCAAAGGCGGCTGCAGGAAAGGCTTCGGTGGCTTCTGAATCTCCAGATGCCTCTTGCCGCCTCCTTCCACGTGGTGCTTTCCAGGAAGGTGGTGCGCCTTGGACGGGGTGTGGTGCGCGGCCTTAGTCGCTTCGTGGTGCACGGGCTTAACAAGTTCATGATGCACCGGTGCGGTGTGGATTCTTTGCTTTCCACCGTGCGCTCTCACCGGCTCGTGGTGCAGCTTCGTCGCCTTCTTCCCGCGCGATTGGTGCTGGACGGCATCGTGGTGCTCGCTTTTCGCATGGTGCGGCTTTTGGGCTTTAAGCCGGTTGTTCTGGTGCTGCTGGGTGGAGGATGCGAGTTGGACGGCCAAGATGGCGCCCACGATGAGCAGCAGGAAAACGGATGGGTGTCTCATTTTTCCCCACGCTTCACCGACCGACTAAAATAGACCCTTTCACCGACTCTGAAAACTCCCTCGTCTCACTCCCTTACCGTTGCGTTCACTTCTCGTGGTGTTCGGAGATCGACTCACGTTTTTCGGTCCGGCTACCCATATATATAGAATGGGCAGCGCGCGGCGGCTGTGGGAAAGTTCGGCGTGTTTACCGCGACTCAACTCAAACAAACTCGCGTCTTCGGCTCCGAATGATGAGCAAAAAGAAAGAAGTGAGCCTTTAAGACCTCTCTTCCTTCATCATCGGCCGTTTTTTTCCCTTACCTTTCGTGTGTACGTGCTGTTACTCGCTGATTCCTCCTCCACCCTTCGCGCATGACCTTTTTTGTTCTCCCGTGGTCGTTTCGAGTGCTTGCTCACGTCGCTCATGAAAATGTTGTGGTGCTGATGAAGGATTGTCTCCCGAAGTATTTTGCATGCCTTTGGAGCGACTTTTTGCGGTTCGAGGGGCGAATCCTATTTCAGTCGCGTGGGTGCGCCGACTCCGTCGCGGTTGTTTTTTGTTTACGAATTGCGACTCGGTTGTTGAGGTCTCCGCGGAAATTCAGCGAGACATTTGCATATGCTTCTTATGCAATTAAGGCGACTCGTTCTCAGAACTCTTCGCAATCAACTCGTCTTCCTCTTGGAGGCAATGTTGGCGGATGGTTTGGAAATTCCGTGTGCTATGGTTGAAATTTGAGGTGTACAGATTCATAGAAGCCAAACTAACATCATCTGAATCAAATCGAAATCCAAGATAAAAAATTTAATTGGACATAACGAATACGTTCAATTTGACGCGCAAGACGAAATAATTAAATTGGGTAGATTATTAAAATTCATTAATGGAACCTTATGATATTTTGCTGAGTAACACATTATTATTACATGTGATTTCACGGAGAGAGATGTTGATGTTCCAGGGAAGAAAAAACAGCTTGCCATCAGAATAAGCTTCTACTTTTATAGACTATTTTTTAAATCTCAAATATTTCAAAGATACGGCGACTTACAGTTAGGTTCAACTGAAGTGACCACCACGAAATCTCGGAAGTAATTCCTATTTAGTAGTAGATTATTGCCATTGCTCCTGTAGATTTCAAATTATTACCAATAAACCGAAAATCGATTCGAATCGCCCAGAAACTTACTCTGTCAAGCTAAACATTATAGGCTTCCATCGATAGGGAATCAATCAATCTAATATTTTACTTGGAAGTGTTTCACATTGACTTTGGATACTTCATGAAGAGCCGCTAGAGACATCCCTACAATTAGTTGTCCTCTTCACTGGCAATCAAACCCCATTTAAGAATATGCTCGAAAAAAAATTATTGGCGGTAATTGTATACATTGGATCAATATAATTAAATTGCTTAGTAAATGTTAAAAAAAAACACTTGGACTTTCACTTCTACCGGGAGAAAACTGTTTAAATGAAAAGCAAACGAAACTTCCTCGTTCCTCATTCATTTGCCTTTCTCAGATCACCTTCCGTGTCGACGTAAGAATATCGTGTAAGCTTCAGCTCTATTTTATAACGCTGCATATAATGCGTTAACTATTACGACTGAGAAATGTTGGGTCTACTAAATTCTCGGCTTCAACCTTGTCTTGAAACAATCCTCAACATTCTTTCGCGAGTGAAAAAGTTACCGTGAGAATTCAATGAGAGTAAAATAGAATGATATCTTTAACACTGATCCTCAACCCCTATGAACGAAAATGTCAAGAGCAAAATATAATGCACTCTTCTGAGAGAGAAAAGAATATCCAGGCCCATATATTTTTATAGAGTTTGAATTAATATAAAAATGTCGATATATAGAAACTTCGCATTCATTTAAACAACTTTAACCAAATAGCGGCGACCACTTATTTCGCAAAATCTCCCGAAAAGTTCAAACCATTTTGATTTATTTATGAAAGCGAAAAACAAAACGGCGAATCATATGAATTTTCCAGCTTGTGAATCGAAACCATTCCCGTTTCTTTTGGAACAATTGAGTTATCCTTCTGTCTCTTTAACAGTTTGCTTATATATAAGCACATTTGGGTTGTGTAAATAAGTTTCTCTCATTTAAGGTTCTATTTCCTTGCAGGACTGTCTCCTACCTGTAGCTCTTCGCAAATTGACACAGGTACATTTAGCTTATTCCTAGTTTTATAAGGAAACAATTCGATAATTTAAGTAAAATATGGGCTTACGAAGCAGTGATCTTTCTTTCCCTCTTCGGAAAATAACGTGAAAGATGCTCACATATGCAAGCATTTACATTTGGAAGGAGGAAAGTGCTAACAAATATTACAGACAGAGTCTGTGGTAGTTAACACTTCTCTCATTATTCATCTGTGCGAGTTGGAAACTTCTAGAAAAAATATTTAAGTTCATGCTTTTTGGATACTTTGTTCGTTGGAGAGATTAACTTTCCTCTTCCAAATTTGGGAAGAGGGATTTCTGAATCTTCCTCGTAGACCTCATTTCGACGCTATTTTAGAGATAAACGAACCAGTATCCGAATGACATTAACAGATCCTCGTTGTATTCCAGTCTTTCTTCCTTATAATGTGTTTAAGTACCAAAATTAGACGTCATGAGAAGTGGCTTATTTGACGAGTAGCCTCCTGAATAATGGACTTAAATAACCTAAATAAAGTGAGTGTTGCTTCCGGATGGATTAAGAAACGGATAGAAATAGAAGATTGCATTTCGTTTTTGCATTTCAGCGTCTTTATTCGTAGTGGTAGCAATAGTAGTGGAATAGTCGTATTGTTAAAAGTGACTAAAGCTAAAGTTATTTCGCACATGTGTGCTCCAAACGGGAATCGAACCCGGGACCGCTTTCATCAAAGTCGGATAAGTTACCCGCTTGGCTATCCGGGAGCCCTTTCCTTATTAGATTCATTATATTCCTTTATAAATATTGTGCATGTTATATTATTATTGTTATTACTATTAATTTTACGTAATTTCGATTGAAATCTCTCTTCTTCTTTTCTGATATGGATACTAAAATTTGCCAGACACACTAAGAAATTCTGTTATTCTCTAAATAAATAAAGAACCTATGGCATTCTTTATTTATTTAACTATACAGATCATAGGATTATTTGCAGAGTTTTGGACGATTTTCCGATAATATACAAAAAAAATTATCACCCAACGACTATGCATCAATTTGATTAAATGACGAAACAGAGAGAGAGGAATGATATTAAAGGAAAACAACTTTAAAATGTTGGTATATATCATAGACTAGATTTCCGTAATTATCTGTATATTTTGTAACCAGACAATCATTGCAGCAGAAGATTTGCGAGGTAGCTACCACCAGTATTTCCAGCGAAGTTAACCGATCCTTTTCTTAGTAATTCATTTCCTGAAAATTCAGGAGTTACGCAGCAATGTTGGTGGCTCGATATTTTCGATGGTTCATATTTTTGATGCAGACGTGGCATCAGTGCTTTTGGCGTGCAAGGGAAGTACGGGCTATAAAATTTCCCCATGGTGTCATGTAATGGGACAAGGAATATAAAGAGCCAACAAGTACGAGCTTCCGTTTTGTTACATTGATCACATCCCAAACTGTTTCGAGTGATAAGAATTCCCAAAATAATTTCCACTTGTCTGAAGCACGAAGTCAGTGAGAAATTTTTGGAGGGGATATTGGTCTGGAGTTGACCAATTGCTTTTATTTTCTTCCTGAAGCGTATTCAAACGGCAGGCGGGCAAAGACGTGACTAATGTGTTTTAGAAATTAGTATGACGAATGAAATGTAATAATTAATTATAATATTAAAAATCCTTTCTGTAAATAATGTAGCGTAACTGTAGAGTATTGCAAATTTTTTCCCTTCCATTTTACCCTGTAATTCTTATCACATAACTTTGCATTCCATATTTTTGTGACAGTTTATCAAACTAGTAGATACTTCACTCCTTCCTTAAAGTATATACCTGTTGAGATAAATACACAATTGTTAAGTAACATAACTAATTATCAGGCGAGTATTCTCTATTAATAGTTTCATATTTGAGTCTATCAGCAAAGACAGGCTTGAACCTCAAACCCTTAAAATTAGCTACCGAGAGGTAGGAGAGGGAAATGAGGTATACTAAGAGAAATGAGGGATGAGGTGGTTTTCCCTTGATTTCCTCTTCGAGCGAAATACTATAAGCGAAACAAGTCCATGCTAGTGAAGTGCAATGACTGTACAAGTAATACTTTTGTAGCGTTCCACAAAGAGAGACCTTAATTATCCTTAACTATAATACCATTATTCAGCTTCATTTATACGTCAGTAGCTTTCCCTTTCATCGCATTTATGAGCAAGACTTAGACAAAAGTAAATGAGAGATATCTTTCAAATGAAACTATTCCATTCATCAGGATATCGCAGTAGAACTCACATTTGAATATAAGTTAAGATAAAGATTTGATAATAAGTATACCTTGCCGAAGGCATGGATCTACCTCCTCTTACAGGGAGACACTTATTGTACTCATTTTCTCAATTTAGCCCTTCTATCCAACTCTTGTCATTATATTATAATGTAAGAGAATTGACGCAATATTTCCATTCTTCCGATTGACATGACCAATGAAATGAAATATTTTAATATTGGTTGATGCTACTTTTACATCTGGCGGCTCCAGCATCTTCAACTTTCAAAGAAAAAAGAAACACACCGCTCAGCGTGTGCTCGTCCTGTTTATCTTGAACATCAAACAGCAGCAATCCATTCCCTAAAATCTCTCGAATTTCAATTTCGTACGGTTTTTGTTTGTCCAACAAATCATAGCGAATCCAGCGCGTATTATTTTTTCCTCGGAGTCTTCTGCGCCCCATACTTTCACATCTTTACCGTTTTCACAAATGCAAACAGGTTGTTAGGAAGGATGATTGTGCGCTTAAAACATCTTGCCTGTTGAGTTGAACGACCTGATGAGGGATGCTGCAAAGTGGCGGACACGTGCTTGCTTGCTTAAGTTTTTCTCGGAACAATAGCTTTGGCCTCCAACAGGCAGTCTCACCCAAGGTCTCGCCCCCGCATCGCAGTGTTGCCGTTTAAGATCATTTTGCGTTGGATTTCACACTTTTCGGAAAAGGTTGGTCCCTGTTTCTTTTCGAACGGTGTGGCAACGTTTTGACGTTCGCGCGGTCGAGATACCTTGCAGATCGAAACTTTTTCCCCCACTCTTTTAGTGTGGAATAATGTATAACTTACTCAGAGTTTAAATAATTACTGTAAACAATAAAAATAAAAAATTATATGCTCGCAAACAAAATCTCTACCTTAGTAGACCTTCAGATGAATGAATAATTTCTAATATTTGCATTTAAATTAATTTTTCTAAATTTTATTCCTTACTATTTATACTCCAATGGCTTTCCAGGTTATGGCACATACACATGAATACATAGTCTTGATTTAAGTTTGCAAATACGAAAGTGGATAGGAGAGATTTTTGGAATGAAAACAGCGTCGAATTTGAATTGGAGTCGAATCGAATTTGAAAAACCGGTGTGTTTACATGTCATTCCAGTTGTATGGGGAGGGAGTGGGTGGAGGGGGAAAAAGTTCTGGATTTTTCCGGAGAAAGGATAGGAATGCATGGCAGAATATATACAAATATATAAATACACCTTTTTTGTTTCTGTTTGTATATATTATGCCATGCATTTCTTCCGGTTGCCAGAAGATTTGGTAGCTCCTTCGAAACTGGTCGNCGGGGAAGATCTTAAGGTTCTTTTCTTAAGTTTTGGAATTATTTTTCAGATTCCCTTTTTTAGAGACGCGAAATCTATGTTGGCCTCAGAAAAAAATGTTTCTCAAAATGCAGATTTTGGTGAAGAATTCCGCAGAAAAACTTTCGTCTCGCATTCTGCTCCACATTTTGACGCACGCTCTCTTCCAATTGGAAACAATAAGTGCCAGTTGCCTATGAAATATTCGGCCCGGTGGCTTCATTATTCAATATATAATTACACCTTCTTTGTTTCTATTTGTATATATTCTGCCGTGCATTTATTCCGGTTGCCTGAAGATGAGGTAGAACCCTCGAAACCGGTCGTATTTTTTCAAATATATTTTCTGTGGACGGAGACAGGTTGTGTTTTCTTTGTATTAATCATGGAGAAGTTCCTCCAAGTATCACCAGAATTGATTAATTATATTTGGGTGAAATCTATCATAGTGGGCCTGACTTCGTGGAACGACATTATAACACAGTGAATTATTACTCAATAATTTTCAAAGTTTCTGTGGAAAATTATTAAGTAATAAGTTACTCTTATATTTGGGTGAATACTTATTCTTTGGCGACGTCCCTTTCTTAATATTTTCTTAATCTCCCTCAGACATATTAAGACAACAGTTTGAATTTGCTACATTTAGAATAATTCGAAGAAACATGCTGTTACGTACAACGTAAGTTTTCGCCCTAACAGTTTTCCGATGATGGGTTTTCTGAATTTTTTTCTATGCAAAGGAGGCACCTCAGCGCAAAAGAATGAGACCAGGCGGCCTATTTGCATGCATCCTCATGCCCGTGTTGTTTGTATCAAGTCATTATCTCCGTAAGCATGGTTCTTCGTTCTTTTCGCCAAGAATTTTATCTCGAGATAAGAGAGTGGTTGAGTTCCACTCTTCGAGCGGAAGCGAAAACTACGACACTCGAAATTCTCCAAACCGTGAACAGCAATCTTGTTACTCCAAACTTCGCGTAATGTTTTGTGAGGAGAATGAGTATATGTAGGCAAATGCAAAAGGTGAGATAATGTATTAACTGACGACTTATCTTGATCGTACCGTTTTAATGCGCTGATTTAAGTTCTCAGAGAGCTTTGAGAGGAATTTTTGTCCTCGTATTTTGTAACCGAGGACCCGTCTGGTAAGTGCTGGATCCAAGCTCGATTCCCGGTCATAATTTACCTTTATTTTTTATTTTTTTCTTTCTTAAATCACGTTTCCATATACTTGTTGGTTCATCGTCCCATTCTAGAGAGTATTAATAGCCGTTATACTACATGAATGTATCAACAATAAAATAATAATGCATTTTCTGCATGAACGTTAATTTCAGGAGAATAATTTATCCATTTATTCAGTAGAAAAGAAGGGATGTAGATGTTGACCTAATAAACTGGACGTACATCAACTGTGAATTGAATAGAAGAAGAACAGGAAAAAAACACAAGCGTTTACATCAAAATAATTATAAATAATACACCTGTTCAAAATTGTGTTCAATTCAAATTAATGAAGGAATTCAAAATTGTAGACAAAATTGAAATTTCAGAAGGTTTCGATGAGGTAGAAAATATTATAAATGTCAGATGATTCCATATGGCACACGATTCCCGAGTAGAGCACCCGATTTTTTTTGAAAGAGAGAAAATATGCCAATTTCGAGGTGATAAAAAGAGTGCCAATTAGGTTTAAGAAAAACAAATTCTGACTGCGTCCTCGGAAAATATAGTTGGAAAAAACGACCGGTTTCGATGGTTCTGAAGCTAAACATGAAGAAGAGGCCTAGAAACTGGTCGTGTTTTTCATATGTATTTTCTGTGGACGCAGTCAGGCTCTGTTTTTATTTAACAAAATATACACAAGTTTCACCATTTACCGCCAAAATTAATTAGTTAAGAGTTCCAATGCTCTTATACCATCCTAGAATGCCGTGAACGTTTACAGACTTTCTACAAAAGGCTATCTACCCTTAATGGACAGAGGTGGATCTAGATTTTAGAGTGTTTATTTTAAATATTACTAACTAACAAAAAATCAATCAGTGCCATAATTCTGCACCGTAATCCGAGAAAAGCCAATTTATCGAGGTAAATGCTGCAATTATTAACACAGTTATTAAATTTATAGTTTTTGAAGGAGTAGGTATATAGCTATCATTTAAGGATTTAGCCTCTTGTTATTTTCTGGGCAAATCATCCGACCAAGATGGAGATTAAGAGCGATCACCCCTTCTGAATCCACCATTCTAGGGGTGCGTATAGATCAATTGAGATTGCTTACTTAAAAAAAAATTGCAATTGTACTCCCTTAATGACTTTTTACAACTCGAAACTGTAACATTGGAAGAAAAATCTTGGAAGTTGAAAAATAGCAAAAAATTCTTGAAAATACTTGATAAGTAAAACCCATAAAGCCCTATTAATAATATTTGACAGAAATGAATTATGTTTCCAAAAACAATCTTAAGAAATAATAAGGATTTTAAATGAAAATATGTCCGTTTTAGGAAAGGAAACCGGCCATGGAGTTATTTATTATAGTGAGTCATTATCCCGATTCTTCAATCATTGACGCATAATCTTCACATACTTGGTTTCGAAGGGAAAACTTAAAATACAATTATGCCCTTTTGTGGAAGAAATGCACTAAAAAATATGTCGGGGAAGATCTTAAGGTTCTTTTCTTAAGTTTTGGAATTATTTTTCAGATTCCCTTTTTTAGAGACGCGAAATCTATGTTGGCCTCAGAAAAAAATGTTTCTCAAAATGCAGATTTTGGTGAAGAATTCCGCAGAAAAACTTTCGTCTCGCATTCTGCTCCACATTTTGACGCACGCTCTCTTCCGATTGGAAACAATATCGTTCGTCATTCACAGTGAACATCCGGGAGATGAAATCACCTTCGCAACCTCGGGAAGCGTGACAAATAGCAGATGGAACATCCTCCATTCCTCCTTCCGAATTTCCTATAAAGGTCCATTGAAATAAAGTCGCACTCCTGAGCGCGACACACTCTGTGATAAACCTCTCCCTCATCACAGTCTCATCGTCGCCTGCAGTGATACGAGAGTTATCTTTCGGAGTCGCGAAGATGAGGGAAGTCATTATCTACCTGAGCGCCTGCGTGCTGCTCCTTGTGGCAGTGAACACCGTTGTCGCTTACCCCGTCAAAATGCCGGGCGACTGGCGTGAAGGAAGCATCACCATGCAGTCGGGAGACAGGTACAGAAAATTCGGCATCTACATGTTCGTTCCCCACGACGAAGATTATCAGAGGGATGCACCGGTTCCTTACAACGGCTTCGGAGGACCATCATCGAACCATGGAGATGAGGCAACATCAGGTGGTTCATTAAATCAGTCCAGCGGCGGAGTTGCTCCCAGACACCAATGGATGGTGTCGAAGCAACAAACATTCAGCAGGAAACCAATAGGAAGGATGTATGTGACAGTGAGGAGACCTCCCCCAGTTCCCGCTGCAACCATTACGATTGTGAGGAATTAGATGTGCTTCAAACTGAATTTGCTTCTTTGGTTTGCGGAATTTTCGTTCCGAATTACGACATTGCAACTCTTTGATCGCAGCGTTTTAAATGTTCAGTGGCCATTCTTGATGTTTTGATTGTTACCACTAAGATTGTAAATCTCTAAAATTTGTAGCGTGGTTAACTCTCGCTCTGACGTTTTTCCTCGCGACAGATCGAAGTACATTGCCTCTACAGTACAACATTGTTAACTCTGTACTAGCTTTTCATGCTTTAGTGCGACAATAGTCAATTTCTTTTGGACTAGTGCAAAACCATAGATCGAGAGTTAACTTTCAGACTATTACTCATGTTACCTGTCGGAGCATTGTCTTACATTTGCCGCTCTAAGTTCTCCGAAAACTTCGTATCCAAAGATTTTAGTTTTTAATACTACGTGTACCTTATCTGGTGTGTGAAACGTTTAATATTTGATATTGTGAGTGGATTTGAATTCCTCTTCCAGTGTTAATATTACTTTTGAGCTTTAATTATCATGTTTTAAGTCAATGCTATTTTAAATTATGTAATCCATTAATGAACTGCAATTTAAAGTTGACATGGATTGTATTTATGTACTAATGATTTTATAATTTATGTGTTGATGTTCAATAAATAATGTTCTCCTTCGTAAATATTGAAAAACATTTCATTTCTAATTGAATCTTTGCATCTTTCTTATTCCGTTTATTGCTAGGATTTACAAACAAGAATTTTTTTAAAGAAAACGAACTGGAAAATTGTGTACAGAGAGAAAAAAATTGGTAACTTATCTGTTTTTCTTTTTACCCGGAATCTGTATGTCCGACAGAACCGAAAGGATTATTAAAACTCAGGGAATGGGCACAAAAGAATGAAGGGAGAGAGAGGGTCATAAGGAGAGATGTTGAATTAGATTTTAAGGATAGATTACGGGTCGTAGGAAAATACGACGAATGTGATAAGAAGGAAGTGAATAGGAAAAAGTGTGTTGAGCATCAATGTTTTGGGATAGAATTTTACCCTTTGGTAATATTTCCATTGTGTCGCGTTTTGCCAACATTGCCCATATCTAAAGCTCTAATAATAGCGCTTAAGAAATGGTACTTGCTCTATGCGCTCGTTCGATTAAGATAAGATAGCTGAGCCAAGAACTATGAGATGGAAATACCCAATGATATAATTTTATACTTGATTAATCATATTTTTCCAGTTATTTCTGCGTTATTTGCATTCATTCATTCGCTTATTAGATGATGAAATAAGCTATTGAAAGGATTTTCCTTATCATCCAGTTTTTCCTACTAATTTGGTTGTCATTTACAAAATGTGTCTAATTATACACTCGTTACATCGGGATTTAAAAAATCTCTTTGTCTAAGATGAAGAACATTTAACGATTTTAAGCGAATTATATGTAAATATATCAAATAAAAAAGTTTCGTTCATGCGTTGTAATGAGTAGCTCGAGCAGTGACTTAAAGGAAAATACTAAGGACTAATCAACGATTATATAGGGAAATGGATTTCTTTTAGTCAAAAGATCCGCGCCAAAACTAAAATAATTATACATCATGGATGATATAATTCATGAAGAGGAAATGCATTTTAAGGAAATAAATGGGAAGAGTTCGATTTGCTCTAAGAATGATATCCTTCCTTCCATATATCTCTGAGTACCCATTTGTATGTACAACACTGAGACAAGGGGTATATCTTAACTAATGTATCTTGTGTAGTAGACGGTTGTTTAAGGAGAGAAACGAAGCGAAGGGAATCAGGTAAAGCGGAAATATGCCTCTGCCACTCTAAATAATTAAACGGATTCCTTCAGAATATGTTAACAGTAAACTCCTTAGTACTACGTTTGATATAATAATATTTATTTATACTCTAAGAGTATGGCTGAAATGCTGCTTTCTCTGATTCTTCATGTAATACCTCTCTTAGCACCATGTGCAGGGTTAGTCATACAGGCACGTTATAGATTGAATACCATGATTAATTAATTCATAAGACGTCATGCGAGGGGAGAGGCGAGTCAACGATCAACTCCGCACGTAATAAATTTTTTTTCGGTACGCGTTTCTCTAATGGAGGTAGCGTCGTCACATACTCTTAAGCAAAAGGCAAATATTTGTAAATTAATCATACTTTAAGGCACCTTGATCCCATGAATTACGTAATTAAACAAGCATGGTATATATCTCTCGCTGTGTTTTCGAACTGTATTGGTAGATACGCCTGTCCCTTTTCATCGGATGTGGCATTCTTCCGACTCGAATTTGCTTTCCCTGTCATAATATAATGAATATCACTGGAAGATTTTTTCTTTCCTTATTGTCTGTTGGCTTTCTCAAAGACTGCATTACCATCTTTTACGTTAGCTTCAAATGTTATTTGCAAAAATAATACATTTATTCGTCAAATGATGTACATATGCATGTATAGGAAAATGCATTTTCATATGTTGGTACAGTTACACCGTAATCAGAATTACAAATCAATAATAACATTTAATTTCAATTACAACATTTTACATTTTGTAACCATTTTTCGTTACTTGGAAATTACAAATATGGAAAACTATTATAATACATAACGTTTTAATAAATATACAAGAAATTACATTTTGTTATCATGTATCATATATTTACGAGATGTTTTACTTAGCAATATAATTAAGCATGTTTAACATTAACAAACTAATTCACACATAAAAATGGCAAATACTAAAACTCATATGTTTATATCAATCAGTATTTACCTTTGCGTCACGTGTTTAATGCGTGAAAGCTTATGAAATCTGTATAACGAATGAATAACAGATTGGAAGAGTTAGTTTTTCAAAACTCGGTTCACTATCGGGAATTTGGATTACTAGTCAGTGTAACGTATGTCTGTGTCTATCCCCTCTCAACGCGGATAAACAACTCACGCAATAAACCCCATCCTCAATTTCATCCACCCCACTGTGTATGAAAATGCAGTGACGCTTCTCATGCACGGAGATGATACTTAAAACGGAGATTTCACATCGTTTAGTGTTACTAAACAATTACAGTGCTGAAAAAATTACATTTCCCGCGCATGTTCCCATGTAAGGTTTTTAACTTAGTTGAGTCGTAAATATTGACAAGTGAATGATTTAGGGTTCCTCGAAGTTTTTGTATACTGCAAAGAAAAATTGTCTGCTACGCAGTTGATTATGTTAGGAATGATGGCCGATGGGTTTATTTCCGTCTATACTTATTGTGAAGGAGTTTAAATGTCAAATTTATTTTCAAAGAAAGATACAAACATCGCATAATCTGTGACACACACCGCCTGAACTCATCACGGTGACATCAGATAAAGCACGCATTTCCCATCACTTATCACGCTATGATTTGGCTTCTATTCCAGCAGATTCCTCGACGACTAAAAAAATTTGTAGAACCAGCAAATACGAATTTTTCGTTACGTAATTTTATTTTTAGAAGAAGCCTTTCTGTTATGAATGACATTTTTTAACCAGTGACGAGCTTCAGCGGCTGAGTTTACGTCCTCTTTTAGGAGAAAAAGGTTTGTTATTGCTAGGAAGTCTATGGTGACGCATGAGGCATCCTCTCCCAGTCTTGTGAATCATCCACAACTTGGCGGAGACATTCAGGGTTATCAACATCTTACGTCATAATAGTTGCTATGTTACCGTATAGTACAGCACGCGTGAATTCCAGTGAAAGCGTCGCACATGGAATTCTTAACCTTCAAAACAGTGAGATAAGCTTACTACTTTCTTAGGAGTGTTCTTCATGCCATATGATTTACGAATTTATGAATCATAAAGTTTACCTTCCCACAACTCAGAAGAATTTAAGGTCATGCGAGCCAAGCGACCGCCTACATCCTCGCGCCTTAAATTGCTACGGATAACGAAAATAGTATGAGTTGTGACACAGTCTTTAAGAAGTACTCTCAGAAATTCATGACTGTATTTCTGAGATTGTCATGATACTTTCAGAAGGTTTGTTGAGAGGGAAAGTAGAGACTTGAGCCACACAATGAAACTGATATTTATCCTTTTTTAATTTCATTTAATTACAATAGTGTTTATTCCTACTAACTTATCTTCATTATTGGAACATTCTTCACTGTTCTTTCAGTATATTTTTAAGTCTTGCTCATAGTTTGATAATATGAATGTTATTGATGTTTTGTATTCCTGAGTCATACCTTTCTTTAAATTTCTCATTATCGGAGCAACTGAAAGTGTTATTCTAGCGGTTATTGTTCTGCATTCACTTGAATATTCTCCGTTAATAAAATCTAGCTAAATTCCGAAAGTAAGGGCAAACTACTTCACTCCTCATATAGAATATTTTGTCACATTCCATCTCCCAAACTTGATAATCATGGAAGGGTGGAGGATCAATTCACTCTCAAACACGGCCCTCGGGTCTCCAGCGATCCGGTGAATACGTTTTCGAAATATTGAAAATTATTTTGTCGAAATGGACTACTTAAGTGTACCCAAGGAATACTATTTGGATTTAAAATCAACAATAAAAGTGTTCCATTTTTAAGAAAACGGGAGTGTAATGCACTGACTAAATTGCGTCTTGGTGATGCAGAAAAGCGAGAATTGGAAAACGGAAATGGACCTCACAACAAATCCGATAATGTACGAAGCTTGGAACTGACTAGTCAAAAGCTATTTTTAACTCCAAAAATTATTTAAATCGATATACGGCAAAATGAGCATAAAACACAGTTATTCTCCGAATAAAAATCAGAAAGTGATGTGGTCCTTACTTAGGAAAAGTATAGACTTTTGTTTCTTTTACATTTAATTCATCGTCAGGATTATTACAATGAAATATAACTTGTATAAAAAATTACATAAAATTATCAATGGATGTTACGCTGCTAAAATTCTGTAGAAAAGGCTGATGTTTACAATTTCCATGGCTATCTTGCAAGATGATGAAAGAAACCGCTGTAAACAGACTTCTCACAAAGCTGGGCTTCTGGGCGGACGCCAAATGATTTTCTGAATGCCACGCAACCGATTGTCTGAACACCCACTCTGTTTTGAGAATATTTGAAAGCCATCAACTACTCTTTCCACAGTTCCCTTTAAGAATTTTAAAACCCATCGCTCATAATCGATTTCTATGAAAATATAACTTATTAGGTCATAGTGTTTCACTTCATGAACTTTTCCATTTATAGCATCTAGCTCACAATGAAAGCAAGACCAAACTACCTCACTCCACGTCTAATAAACCTCATTCTCCCTTGTAGGTGTGTCGTTGCTTATAGCGGAGGAAATGAAGTGTAAACCAATCTTAGAGGAGAATAATTTACGAACAGTTGGGTACATTAAGAAATCAAATTTCATTTGATAAGTTGCTCTAGCAGAAGAAAAATGTAAGCGTTTTCAAGCTCGTACCATTAAAAAATTATGAAAATCATAAAACTGTTCTCACATCTGATATATTTTTGGCATCTTTGGTCTCGCAGATATTAAATGCGATAACTTATATATTGCAACGAAAACATACATGCAATATGCAGCAAATCTGCAATGTCACTGTGAATTGCAAAAACAACTGATTGTTACCTTGATAGAATTATCGTAATATTCGATATTTTGTTTAAACTTTTTACCTTAAGTGATTATTTTTTGGAAAGCATTTCTTCGCATTTTACAACAAAAAGAATTTTGCTATAAATATTATGTTTTCCTGGTAAAGAAAGAGTAAACTATTATCAACTTTGAATTTCGATTGCTATAACTGTAACAATGTTCCACGAAAACGATAATACCTGGAATCACATTAACGGCTTATTCAAATCCTAATGAGTCATAACCACACTCCACACTTACCAATAAAGCGAGGCAGGATGCGAAAGACAACAAGGGCTCACATCCCATCCTGTAGACATGAATTAGCTCAGCATTAATTAGAACCAGCAGCGAAAAGGAGGTATCCCACCACAATTGTCGACATTCTTGGAAACACTGACGTATTCGTAGACGAAGCGGCAGCTGTTTTGGCGAAAACGGAAATCTGTGGCGGACAAAAGATATAACAGAAATATACGTATATAAAAGGAGATGCGATCAGGCAGCTCATCATTCTCATCCAAGCTTCCACCTGTTCCATAGGCTGCAATTTTCTTCAAACATGGCGAGCATTTTGAGGAATCCTAGACTACTTCTAGTGCTTTGTATAAATGCGAGCATTTCATCGGCAGCTCCGACTTCAAACGACGAAGAACCCCATGGCAAGATCATCAGGGGAGACAGAACGTACGCGATTCCAGGTTCGCCAGTCCAGGAAGTCAATCTAATGACCATGCCGGCATTGGAATACCGACGTATTGCTAGAGACGCGGCACCTGCATCCACAGCAGTACCAGCTGCCGCCCCACCAGATCTGAGACCTTCCTTACCTGGAGCCTTCCTCAACAGAGCAGGTCAGATGCATCGTGTATATCCTAGAACCAGCGAGCACCGAAGGCAAAGGTCTCCACCTAGGTTCAGAAAGGATAATTATCGATTCCATCCAATTAACGACCGTTTCATATATCGCGGTTCACGTTACGGAATCAGAAGGAGGATTCAGTGGAACAGACCTTCAAAGGACGAGAACATGGGCAAGGAAAGTAAAATTGAAATATTTTCTCCGCCCCTACAACATCCATCAGCATCTGATGCTAAGCAAGATAAAGTGAGAAGGAAGAAGTGGATTCATTGTCATCACGACGGAATAGGCTTTGTGTCGCAGGAAGCTTCTCCGGAAATTTTCGGAGTATAAGAAACGTACGCTCAAATTTTATTGCAACTATTTCTCTCTCTTTATACCAGCAAGACTGATTGTTCATAGACATTTGATGGTCTTCTGCTATTGATATAAATTTCAAGGTAGAGTCATCTTGCCATGTTTTACGCCATGTTGAGTGAGTTGAACAACTGTAGCGAAGATTGAGATATATTTCACAATGTTTTTAATATTTTTAGCAACTATACAAGACTTAGTCAACAAGGGATTACTAAGTCCATACAAAAAGTGTAATTGTTCGAGAGTGTATTTATGTGTGATTGCTTTTATGTTAATAAATATACGTTTGATATAAGTTTGTCGTCAGTCTAACCATAATTTCGAACATTTCTCTCAAATATATTGCGATAGTCAATTTTAATGACCTAAGTTGACATGGAACTGTTGTATTTATACTTTGGACATTTACTAAATTGTAATTATCTCAGCGACCATGATATTATCTTGCCCAAATTTCTTTCGTTATACTTGCAGTCGCAATATTATCCTTTCTAATGAGATGATCTGATCCAAATACAAGACATTGTTTTCAGTCTGGAATACCATTTCAACGAAAAACTGCAAAAATTCGGGTAATGGGCGGTAAATAAGAATTCAATTTTAATTCAACGCTAAGAAAAGTAAACAAGGTATGATTCTGATAGGACTTATATTGAAGTGTTTATTTGGGATAGAATTGCATAGACTCCGTTGCTCTGGTTTTAATAGCTTAATAATTTCTTTCATTTCTGTCATCACAATATTTCTCGATTCGATCTTCTTTCATTCGTTCCATTCAATGCGGGCCGTGCCGATGGGAGAGGTGATGGGGCAACCGCATCAAGAGTCTTTCGAAGGGAGACCAAGTTGAATATAATGGACTTTACTTTCTTTGTTTACAGTACTTCATTAGGAAAAATCACGAAATTCAGTAAGTAAACGCTAATTTCGAAGATCTTTCCATTTTTCGACTAATATCAATGAAAATTACACGGGAATAAAATAAAGGTATAGTGTTGCATCTCTCCTCTGGTAAAAAATGGCTCCGTACTACCCTGCAAACAATATTCAGGATGCGGGATGGGAATCTTTAGAAGATATAAAGCTTAAAGGAAGGATAAATCTATTTAATAAATTTAGAGAAAGCACGTTAACAGATGATGTAGCTGACATAATGCGTCCCCCATGTTACGTGGGCCGTTCTGATGCTGAAAGGAAAGGCAGAGAAGTAGATGCTAGAATAAGTCGTTTCGAAAATTAATTTTTTCCGCGAACGATACGCGAAAGCAGTCGGTTAGTGAAGTAGAGTCAGCAGAGTACTTATTATGATGTAGATATTTTTTTTCAATAACCGGAAATAATTTCAGTTATTCCCAAATGGTGGATTCATGCATTAAAGGAATAGAAAAGAAAGAGTTATTTTCTTTGACAACAGAAAGAAATTTGACACTAACTTAAAATCGAGGGTTTACAAACTGAAATGTAACACTTATGGAGCTATTTGTATTTGGCAAACAAGTAGACATCTTCAAACGTAAATGTATGAACGTTAAAAACTCATTCATAACATATTACACAGTTCATATTTCGCACAGCATTTTCTACTCGAACAATAACATCACTCAGAATTTTTATCCGATTTGTTACACTGTCAATATAAATGAGAATATTAATTACCTGGAGCTGTTAGAAATCACCCATCATTAACGTTGCGGTTATAAAGTAACGAATAACTTATAGCCACCTATCTAAGAATCAGTCCCCATCGTTGTCAACTATTTTCCTCATTCCTCCCCTTTATTCTCCTACTATACCTCCTACCTCCAACTATCACACATTAATTTCCCCAACTCTCTATTGTACTTATTTTACGTAGCGAGTTTCTATGCATTTAGATTCTTATGATTAATTCGTTACTCGTTACCAGTAGCTCAAATAAAATCTATTTTTGGGAAAGTCCGAACTTGGTTATAGGTTCAAAACTTGATTATGTAAATGCCATAAAGTTTGACTTTCAATTTCTTTCGCGGATTTTCTTCGTACAATTGTTTTCTTTCATAACGTAGTCAAATTATTTCAACACCATGAATTATCATAATAGTTAGTATTGGTTGTTATATGACTATCATAGTAAGTTAAACACTACTTTTGTATCACGACTTTTTAGTCGTTACTTACATATAAGTATATTGGGTGCTGTACATGACTATAATGCTGTATACTATATACTAATATACCACTACACTATCTTTTCATAAGAAACAAGTGAAGCCGTTTTTTACATTCTTTGCAGACTTCCGTTCAATGAAGTCGAGACTAATATATAGGAGAAGAAAGTGTATTAGAATTCTCATTGGTCCCTTGGCGACCAAAGATATAGTGGAATCCAAGTTTATTCATCCAACCGTAGGGGAATAATGGAATTGAAGCCGATCAAAATATCCGAAAAGAAAATGATAATATTTTTTAAGAGAGGCAATCCCTTAAATTTATTTTGAGGGTTTTCTAGGACCCAGCTCTCTACTCTACGTCGTGTAACTTCGTCAACATGTCTGGAGCGTTGAATGGCAGAATAAGTCAAGAAAAATTAGCTCAATTCCACCAACTGAATTTTATTTCCGAATACTAATTTTAGTATCGTTAAAACGCTACCCTCCTAAAAATGAAAATGTTTTATATCTTTAATTTACTGCTAAATTATATAATTTACTTTTCAAATAAATGCCAGTTTTAATTATTCACTCGTAAGTTATTATCCAGCTTCAATTTTCATGCTATCTTTGGTTAGGTGATATATACTATTATCTGGTACCTGCGTCTGCATTCCATAGAAAATTATTTAGGTTATTTTGAGTTTTAAGTCTTCGGGCTTTTAACATTATTGATAGACGAAATTTAGATATCTCTGATAAGTTCTTACTTTACGGAACGCTACATAGGTGATGAGGAATTTATTACGGTACAGTGAAACATTTGCACTGCGGAAGCTGAAATGACCGAGTATACTTTTAGGATTATGCCATTGGTAAATAATTTCATTATAAAGAAATTTTTGTTCCACCTCTCATAGGTTCTAATACCACTTGTTCATATGCGAGACAAAAATACAGACTTCCGTCCGCGTTTTGTTTTATAAAGACTTGTAAAATAACCTTACATATACGCTGCAATATATTAATTTTTTTAAATTTCTCAATACCCCTACAAACATCCGTTTATTGGTCAATTACAGTAGTGGATTTTAAACAACAACAACGGAAGAACACACACAGCAGAACTAGAGATGGCACACTAGCACAAGCAGACTAGCCTGAATTCGAACCCGGGACCTTGGGGTTGGAGCGTTGGAGCGCTAGCGTGCTAGCACGCTAACCACTCCGCCAAAGCGGCCGGCATATTATTGTAGCTACCGGCGTTTGCAGATATTGCTGTTTGTTGATATGTTATAAATTATTAAATAAATAGTCAGATTCTGCATTGCACAGGTTTTACTGTTTAACCGTAAAATCAATGATTGGTTTCTGAGTAAAAGTAGAGAAGTCTCTTATCCTTTCGATAACATTTCAGTTGAAGGTTGCGATCTTCTTCACTCGTTCCATTGGCGGCAAAAACATGAGTAGTGTAAAAACTGATGTATATCCGGTAATGAAGTCATTAAAAACTGATAATGTGTGGATTATCATTTTTAAATGTGTGCTGTTAGCAAAATGTTCTTACTTGTACAGGAAATAACGATTGGGCAGGGTTCAAGCTTAGACAGTTATCTCTTACCTCACAGATATTCGTTTCTATCACCAACTAATTTGAGCGTTGCTCAGATTTGACTCAAACGTTCTCCCCCTTCTCCCCCACAAGGGAAGGAGTTCCGCCAAGGCTAACTTTCTCAAGCCTCATATGCTACAGTGTCCCATCTGCACGAAAGTTCGAAAATTATATCAACTATTACTCGATCACTTATTAACTTACATTTTGGGATACTCATACGTCGTTAATTGTTGTATCATTTGTAAATGTTGTTTTATGTATTATTTGAGAGTAATTTTATGTTGTATGATTCAGAATCATAGTTCACTCTAGTTTTTCATCAACGGTTGGAAAAAAATTACTGCAGGTGATTTTTTTGCGAGGCTGTACCACCATTCTTAAGAAAGATTTTAAACTTTTAATTTCTCCGATTTTTCTCATTTAAATGACGAAATGAACAATGTAATCCTACTCTACAATATGTAATATACAGAATTTTGACTCATTCGTGAAATCTTAAGATGATGCTCTCGAAATTCTCAATAAATAGTGCGCGTTCGACAGACGAATTGGGCGATACTTAGAGAAGTAATCCTCTGCTTTTCAGGCACGCAGCTTAGAGGAAAACCTTATTGAGATATCGCTACTAACAAATAAAACAATACAAGATAATTGACCGCTAATTCTGTACTTGCGATCCGAATCGGTTGCAGGTATTTTTCCAAATCGAATCAAATAACGAAGTTTCACACGTCAGATAAAGAGCCAGAAATCGTTCGACTAACTTTAACATTCGTGAAATTGGCTTCGATTTCTCAAATGATTTTGATGTATTAAGCTAACTCCAGAAGTTCTAAATTCGGAGAAAGACATTAGACTTCAAAAGAATGTCGCCGTAACTTTGGAAGTTATTCTTGGAACTTGGGTTTAATTGACGATGCACATTATTTATATTTCACACTTTTTATTAACATAAAATTAAACACTTATATATACACTCATAGACAATTACCAGCCTTAAATGGACTAAATAATCGAATGATGACTTAGAATTGTATAGCAGCACAAACATAACGAAAACGTTAAATAATATCTGAATAAATCTTCGCTGCAATATTTCAACACACTATAAGAGCCTAGCGCTATGCTAAGTAAAACAGGGCAGGATATCTCAGCACTGAAATGGCAGAAACCCATCAAATACCTATAATATATCAGTCGTGCTCGTATAATAAAGAAGAAATGACAATTGCGAAAAAAAAGGGTTTTTGCTTATATTCCAGAAACTTCCGGAATAGCGTCCTGCGACACAAATGCTATTCCGTCTTGATGACAATGGATCCACTTCTTTCTTCTAGCTTTATCTTGATTAGTACCAGTTGCAGCTTGATGTTGATGTACTGTTACTGGGCGTGAATAAGGTGCTATGATCTCTTTTTCCCTGTTCACTTTCTCGTCCCCGGAAGGGTTATTCCTGTAAGTCTTCCTTCTGACTCCATAGCGTGAACCGCCATTTGAAGAACGTTCTCGGTCGCTGAACCTCGGTGGATACCTACGCCTTTTGTTCCCGTTGGTCCTAGGCCTGTCGCCACGTGTAGTACCGGGTCTGTTGTGGGAAGCTTCAGAAAGGGATGGTCTGACGTAGGCTGCAGGTAACACTTCAGAAACACGGCGATGGTCCACTCCCGACTCTCTTCTCACACTGCCGTGATACGTTTGATAAGGTCCCCTTTCGATTCCCTCTGGTAGGGAAGGTCTGGCTGCAGGTGGGGCTCCTCCATCAGCACGGCGGTAGGCCACCGGCGGCAACGTTCTTGGATCAGCTTCCTGGACTGGTGAACTTTGAATTGGGTACCTTCTGTTGCCACTGTACACACGCACGTTGATTCTGCCCCGTGGATCTTTGTCGTCGGTCGGGGCGGCCGATGTAATGCTCGCAGTCATGCAAAGCACGAGAAGCAGTCTCGGATTCTTCAAGATGCTCGCCATGTTTGGAGAGAACTCCCGCGTGTGGAACAGGTGGAAGCTCGGAAGAGAATGATCAGCTCGCCGATAGCATCTCCTTTATATTCATACGATTTTTTTGCCCGCCACAGATTTCCTTTTTCGCCAAAATAGCTGCCGCTTAGTTTGCGATGATGGTGTCAACGCTTCCGAGAATGTCGCGAATGGTGGTAGGGATCTTTTTTTCCGATGCTGGAAGCGTGTTCATGACCTCAGAAATAGGCGCAGCCTTTGGGATGTGGTCTGATACTCTTGGTATCATTCACATCCGGTCTAGCTTTATTGTTAAGCGCGGAGGAGCGTATTTATGACTCATGAAGCACTTACCTCTGATAAATCTGCGAATGCGTGTCGGTGTTATCATCCCTTTTTATGGGCCATCGTTACATTCATAGAACAGTAAAACTATTAAAGTTGCCAATTATGTAATACATTTTCCGAGTGAAGATCATCGTTAACTCAATTTTTTCTTATTAAAGTGTAAACAATATTGCAATGAGCGCTTAGGTAATGTAGCTGCTATAATGTAGAAATATTTTTCTAATTCTTGAATATGGATTCTTAAAAGGCAAAATGAGGTCTGTAATGCAACTGCACCACACCATTCAATGCGAGCACTTGGTTGAAGCTATTTATGAAAACTACCGCAACTGGCCTTCAAATACATCGAGAAAGAGTGGGCGAACGGCAAACGTTTGGGCGGCATCTTAAGTGGAAAGCGTTCGGCGGTGCCCGCCTTAGAAAGTGATCTGGCCGTGATGCATTCTGTTAATTCTTTTCCGGAGATATTTACTTTCCCATTCCGCCATACAGGTTTATTTTTCTCACCTGCGATCATAGTGTAAGCGGATACTTGAAACTAAGGATGCTAAATAAGGGCGTGTATGGGGCATTCGAGGTGAAAAGATCAGACAGAGGCCCCCTTTTGAAAATATTATTTTGAAATTAAATTTTCTCGCTTTGTTGGAAAATGTGTAGAAATGCATTTCAAAAAGTATAATCACTGCACATTGGTAAAAAAATATCGAATGAAATGGCAATCCTGATGATAAATGGCAGCGATCAATGCATCACAGTAGGATGTTTGAGATTTGCAGCATATTGCATATACATTTTCGCTACAGTACATAAGCAATTATATGATGTATCTACTCAAATATCAAGACATATTTTAAAACGCAAGACAAATGCTTTAAATTTCTTGCAATGATGTGCGCCTGAATTTAAAAAGCGATGTTCTCCTCATAAACGCTTTAAATAAATACTATTTAAATTCATTTTCAAATTCCAAGATCAGTTATTTTGTAAACTGTGTAAGTTTATGCACAAAAACTGTAATCTTATGTTCGTATAAATGCTATGATTCGATGGTGGCCTCTTACTGCTCCTCGCATCATCTTGAAATCTTAGATTTGTGGATTGCAGTCTTTTTTACGGTGTTTCTTAAGTATTGGTATTTTCCGACGTGCTTTGATAGCTGACGTCAATTCGCGCATATGGGCGCCAATCGCGAATCGAATCCAGGATCGTATTAATCAAAGGCAAACGCTTGGCTATCCGGTAGCCTCAGTGTTTTCAAAATAGAATATTTTCTATTGATATTCCCCATCTTTTCCTTGGTAATATTTTACCGGAATTTGTCCTACTTTAATAACTATTATTCACTAAATGCTCCATGAGAGCGATCTCTTACTAAACCACACAAAATAATACAAACACAGTTATAGTGTATGTTTTATAATGTGTGGTTTAGTAAAAGTTCACTTTCATGGAGCATTTTAATGTTAATAATTACCACAAGGTTACTCCTGACTCTGCATCGTTTATTAATCACTATCCTGCTTATGACATTTCCTTTCGTAAAACAAAATTTTTCTTACCATCTCTTAGTGTCCCTATCAGTAGGGTATCGCAGTAATTTATATATATCTTAGAAACCCCTTACTAAAGGTTGTTTTCCTGAACTAAATATTTTCCCCATATTATTCCCCAGCGATATCTTTATATCCAAAACCCCTGCTATAGCACTTTCATTCCATAAATGTTAAGAAATATATCTTGTAACAACGTAGATGATAAATTTGATGGAATAAGATTCTGTCTTGCCAGGCCTTAATTTTTATCCGTTTTTAGCAGAAAAACTCTCTGAGATTTTCATCGCTTATTTCGCTGAACGATGTAAGTCATCCTGAGAAACTGAAATGGTTTTGGACTGATCAGTCCCAAGCTTTGGCGACGACAAATTTCAAATTGTTGCGAGGGGGGCGTTTATTTTTCAACGTTCCCTTTTCCGCTTCGCCGATACGTACTGCACTTCGTTAACTTCTCCTTAGGTGTTACGTTTGACAGAATTAAATATGTCAGACTACTGATTCTCTAAGAATCTCAAATCAAAGTATTCTCGGCGTTGCGCTGCAGTCGTGAAGGAGAACGGAAGGAAGGAAATCGTTGCTTCCTTTAGCTGCTCGAGAAAAACAAATTGAAGCGATAACAGCGACTTGTTTATCGCGAACCGCAGAATCTGCAATAACCTCTTTTTTCATCAGTGCCTCATCGACATCTGGAACGAAAGTGTACATCTGTCCATCGAATCGGAGAGAATGGGAAGGAGGAACACGTCCACGACGGTGCATCTGCTGCTGCTGCTGATGGCTTCTGGAGTGTGCCTCGCATTCCTCAGTGCAAAAATGCCTAAACACGTACGTAAGGGCAGCATCACTATGGAGTCCGCCGGGAGGGTTAGAAAAATCGGGATTTCAATGTCCGTGCCTGGGGAAGAGGACGACGAAACTGGGAATTCACGCTACCACGCCTTCGAATCTCCGCCCTTGACTACAGTGTATAGAAATTCGTCCCTTGGGTACAACGAGAAAGCGGATAGTGTGATAGCTGTGCAAGGGGGTGCACTACATCCGAGCGACCTCTATAAGGACATAATCGTGCCTGAGCCGAGTCATGTGAAGGGAAAGAAAGGGAAATTGATTCACTGTCACCAGATAGGCTCGGTTTTTGTGTCCGTCGAAAATCCTCCACCTCCTCCCGTCGCAACAATAACTATTGTGAGAGAAGGCTGAAGTAGTCGACTATGAAGAACATTCAACAAAGAAAAAAGTTGAAATTTTCAGTTGGAAAACTTTTTATCACCACTAGTTGATCACAATGAAGTATAGACACCAAAGCCAAAATGTCATTACGTTGACTCCATCATTCATAAATACATTCTCCCGCAGTGAACAGAGATGAGCTCTCTGTGAAAAAAGAAAAGTAATATAATCAGAGGAGATTATTTAAAACTGTCCCGCAAAGTTTGTGACACTGTGTCAATATATTTTTTGCCGTTTCTCTTTATTTGAGTAAAAAAGTTATCTGTATGTAAAAAATGCATATTTTGATTAAATTTTCACCTTCTAGTATTACATTGGTATGGTATTCGTAATGTTATAGATCTTCAATTAAATTTCTTTTTCGATATTATTACTGGTTTAGCTCTCAAGGTTTAGCGTAAATAAATTTCAAATATTCGATAGAAAAAGAAAACCTAACTGATTTATCATTATTCGGTATCTTAGCTCCATAGGGAATCATGAAACGAATCGTAATTTGATGATTGTTTTCTAATTCTAATGTTTATCTTATGCATTGCATAATTATTTCCCAAGTCTCTACAAAATTTGTTACTCCAGCCTTTGCTAGCTCTTAGCTGAGAGTCTACTGTGGGAAATTAATTTCTGTTATCTGAAGATAGATAGTGCTGCAGATGTGGTAATGTCTTGCTACATTTCTACCGTATCTAACTCAATGCTAAAGACTTTGAAAGTTAATGTAGAACTTTCGATGTAATTTGAATGTATGAGTATTATTATTCATTGGAATTTCTATGGCTAATCCTGTTTTAGTCCAATTAAATCTGATTTGCGTACTTTTCATCAATTATAAATATGCTATCACTCCTATTGACTTGCAAAATTAGTATTTTTTATCTTACTTAGAGGTTATTCCTGATTTCGATGAACTGATCGTTCAAGGATTGCGGTGACTTCCGAAAATTCCTCCCCACACCCGCAAAGTCTATAATTCACCCATAAATAGTACACACTCACCTTCTCAAAGAGTTGAAAATTAGGTTTACTAGCGAAATACGTAAGTGCTGCATTTTAATTGACTTGATTTTCTTCTAAACTGATATTATGAAAAGAAACTAATAAGATACCACCACAATTTTTCACATAATATCAGGGATACATTATAATCTAATTTTCGCTCAAGCATGATATAAGAACTTGATGATTCAAGTTAATGAAAGGATGTGAATAACGTTGAATAGTGCTTCTTACATTCAGAGAACGTACTTAACACCTCTCAAGAAACATTGGATAGTGAAAAGGTAATAAGCGACGATTCACGCTTCTAAGTCCTTATAATTACATGAAAGTGTTGAGCAATCACTACTGACATATTTCACAGCTTACGCACCATTTTTCGGTAGGTATATGCTGAAAAGATAGGTCCAAAGTGTTACGTGTGAAAGTTTTGCTGTATTCCATAAAATATTATAGTTTTACCATTAGAATAGATTAAAATAGATGCCTTATATACATTACTTTCTAAGGTTTCCACGACCGAAACTGCTATTAAGAAACTTAATTGACGTTTTTATGACTTTAGCTAAAGTATTTTAAGCTTTACAATTTTCAACCATATCTTCAGTATACGAAGTATGTACGTCTAATAAAATGTGTTTTTTTTTCGATATCTGTAAGCACATCTTCAGGAAGGCCTGAAGATGTAAGTACGCTTACGAAACTTGGCTGTCGCGAAAGTCCTTGTGGAAAAGTACGAATTACTTCATTCTACTTTATCTTTCTACGAAGTCACTTCTTCGAATTACGATTTCATTAGTATTACGTATCGTACGTTAGGTTACATTGAATAAGAATCAGCCTTGCCAAAATAAGGGCATTATATTTTTTCCATTCTTAATCGGAAGATTTCAGTGGCTTGCATTGCTTTTTACGGTTAAAGATTGGAGTTATCTTGGGAAATTTAGCGGTTTAAGACAGGTCAACCCTAAGTTACCGACGACATATTTTGATTTGTTGCGAGGAAGGTGTTTATTTTTCAATGTTCGCTTTCCTGTTTCGCCGTTACGTGGCGTGCATCGCACACTTCTTCAAAGGTGCAGCGTTAGGCAGATTTAAATACGCGAGAGTGCTGATGCCCTCAGAAAATTAAAACGAAGCATTTTCAACGGCGCTCTGCAGTCGTTAGGGAGAACGGAAGGAAAGAAATAGTCGCTTCCTTTAACGGCTCGGGAAAAACAAATTGAAGGGTAAACAGCGACATTTTCATCCTGAATTGGAGAATCTGCAATAAGCACAACTCTTTAGTGTCTCATCGACATCTGAAACGGTAATAGACATCGAATCTATCCATCACCTCTGGACATCTAACCATCGAATCGGAGAGAATGGGGAGGATGAATACGCCCACGACGGTGCATCTTCTGCTGCTGCTGATGGCTTCTGAAGTGTACCTCGCTTTTATTTCCGATAAAGTTCCCGTACAAGTGCGTAAGGGCAGCATCACTATGGAGTCCGCCGGAAGGCTTAGAAAAATCGGGATTTCGATGTCTGTGCCTGGAAAGGGCCTGGCAGAGAACTACGTATCCGGGTTAAATAATCGCTACCACGCCTTTGAATCTCCACCCTTGAATACAGTGTACAGCAATTCTTCTCTTGGCTTCAACGGGAAAGCGGATAGTGTCATAGCAGTGAAAGGGGGTGCACTGCCACCGAGCAATATCTTTGAAGACGTCCGCATGACGGATTTGAGTGGCGAGAAGGAAAAGATAGGGGAATTGATTCGTTGTCAACAGATAGGCTTGGTTTCCGTGTGCGTGAAAAACCCTCCTCCTCCTCCTATTGCAACAATAAGGATTGTGAGCGAAGGCTAAATTAGTTGATTATGAGGAATATAACGCAAGGAGTAACTGTTATACTATTCCGTTTGAACATATTTTATTAAAACTAGTTGATAACAATGTTATCTAGATACCGAAGCCAAAAATGTATTGTGCTGAGTGAATTATTGAGAATTATAATCTTCCGCAGTTAACATAGATGTGAACTTTATGAAAAAAGAAAATGCATAGAATGAGAGGGAATTAGTTGAAACTGTCCTCGGATGTGTGTGATAGTGAACCGAAATATTTGTGCCATATTTTATACGAGTAACAATTGATTCATCTGTATTTAATAAATCGGGTTTTTATCCAAAGATTTCGTCATAACTATATTTTAATAGAATTTCACCCTCTTGCTTTACAAAGGTAAGATAACCCTCATATGTTACAGCTTAGGTAAAAACTCGTTTTTGATCCTATTATTTGTATAACTCTCGGTAATTGTATTAGGTAGGCTCAGAAATTCAGTAGCAATAGAAGAAGTAAAGGATTTTTCATTATTTAATGTGTTAGATTCTTAGGGAATTACATAACAAATTCTGATTTAGTTGTAATTCTCCGAGAAGTGAAGATTCTATAATTCTTAAAGTATGTTCTGCCTAATTTTTTTCCGGCATTACTGAAAAATTTTGTTATAATTTTCTTTGTAGCTTTTAGCATGAATATAATTGTAAGATTTTTATTTCAGATATCTCAAGTTATATTGTGAAACGGATGAGGTAATGTCTTGACAATTTTTGACCGTTCCTAATTTAGGGCTAAAGCCTTCAAAAGTCACTCTGATTTGCATATTTTTCATCACATCTAAATATCACGTCACTCCTCTTCACGTACAAAATTAGTATTATATTATTCTGCTCAAAATGTAATCCAAATTTTGATGAACTGATCGTAAAAGCAGTGTTGTAAATCCCGAGCATATCTTTCTTTACCTAAAATATCTATATTTCTTCCGTAAATTGGACACTCTCTCCCTCTCAAAGTGCTGCACCTAAGGTTTTTTTGTGAATGTTTACGTACTGCACTTTCGCGTTCTTCATTTTCTTCTAAGCTGCAATTGTGAAATGATGCTCTACTAATATACCGCCACGATTTTGCAAATAAATTCAGGGGTGCATAAGAATCTAATTTTCACTCAAGCATGAACTAAGAACTTGATGATTCTTGAAGTGAAATGATTGAACTTGAAGTTAATGAAAGGATGGGAATAATGTTGAATTGTCCTTTCTATATTCAGAACACGTACTGAATACTTGTCGAAAAGCATTACATTATGAAAAGGCAATGAGTGACGGTTCACGCTTCAAAGTCCTTGTAATTACATGGAAGTGTTGAGCAATCGCGACTGACATATTTCACAGCTCACACAGCATCTTTTGGTTGATATATGCCGAAAAGATTGATCCAAAGTATTACGTATCAAAGTTTGCTGTATTACATAAAAAGTATTTGGCTGAACATTAGAATAGGTTAAAACATGAAGCCTGAGATACATTCTTTTCCAAGATTTTCACGAAAAAAACCGCCTTAATGGAACTTCTTTGATGTTTTCTAAAAACTTTTTGTGAAGTATTTTAAGCTTTGCAATATCCATACATTTCTTAACACTTCTTCAGCGGACCAATAATGTAGGTATACTATAATATATTTTTTCAATATCTGTACGTACTTTAGAATCATTCATAGGGTTTCAAGCAATTAATTCTACTGGTCATCAACTATGAATTATTCATAAATAATACTAATTTTGGTGCCTCTAAGATAATACTGAATTCTTAATTAATGCAGTTATATTAAGTTTGAGTTATAACATAAGTACGTATGTACTATCTTTCACTGTGACTGATTTCTGCCCAGCAAATTCTTTATTTTTTATGTTCACATAAGTTATAACGTGAAGTGTCTTTTTAANAAGAGGTTAGTACAAGATTGTACCAAGATTGCAGTAAAAGTTCCTAGTGGAAGTTAAAGAAATCTGACCATTAAAAGGGTTCTTGACTATGAAGATTGATTTTGATGGGAAATTTTCGTACGTTTCTTATATAACTGCTTATTTGCATCTTACTTAAATTAAATTCGTAAATTAAATTTCATGTTTTACATTTTGTCGTATTTTATTCACTAATACTAATAAAACATATAATTAGTTTGTTTGTTATTACTTTTATATTCAAGTAACTGTCAGCAAATGACCAACGGAAAATCAACCGCTAAATAATTAAATTATTTTGCGGTAACGATAATCTGAACATAGCAAGCGCAACGCAAATTATGTCTGTGCTTACGAGGTTTCGACTATAACTTTTCCCTTGTCGTCCCCATGTTTGCTTTGAAAGTTTAAGTATATTTTGCTCAGTATCACTCAAAGAGACTGAAGACGGAAGGATGATGGTCTTAAGATGTATTAGTCGTCGTATCTGAGTTTGACATCAGTCTATTGTGACAAAGTCTATAATGGACAGTCAATAAGAAAAATAGGAACCAGATCCAAAGAACCAATTGCTCACTTTACGCAAACAAATAAACAAGTCAATCGTTGCACATTCAAGACAATAACCACAAAATTAAAAAATGAGTACTAAAGACCTCAAAACCCAGACGCATACGAAAACCTATTCATACACAGAAATCGCCAGTGTATTATGAATAATGACCGGGATCAATGTCTTCTTCTTTTTTGTTTTCCTTCATTGATCTCACACCACAAAAGGCGTAAATACTTCATACCCCCTACTATGTTTAAGTTATCTTCTCACTTCAACATGGCAACGTAGTTGCCTACATACGTGTAGAAAACAACACTTGCAACGGGCGACCACTACTAGTAAGAGCCCTAACCGCCGCGAGTTGGAATGTACTTGCCGCGAGTTGGAATATACTTGCAAACTATGGCTTTTTGGAGCTTTTCTCAAACCCTAATGTCTTTAAGGCTGCATATGTTACCTAAATCGATTCTTAAGCATTAAAATTGTACTCTTGTAATATTAAAATTTGACTCCCTGTGAACTTATATTGCTCATAAATCAATGTAAAAAATGCATATCCTCACACACAGCTTTTTCGAGAGTGCTCCGCGAAGTTTGAAAGTACGGACTCGCAGTCTTTTATAATTTTGACGGTTTATATCGATCGTAATTCATTGACAGTATCATGAACTTCCCGATCATAAGCACAGTTTTGCATTTTTATCAAAATATTAGTATAATCTAGTTGAATAGAATAATTTTTACGCGATTTTTTCTATTTGTTAGTACTTTGCCATATATGATGCCAGCATTTATGAATTCTTTCCGTTGCCTATCGTTCCATTTATCTATGCATGTTATTCATATCCCACGATTTTTATTTAAAAACACTCATCATTTGAACTCACTTTCCCTTCCCCTTTGCTTTCTAAAATGTATTTAGGTTTCTCGACATTTATTCTCCTTAGTTCATCAATTTCATTTCTGTTTTTTTTTTAATTTCCTTCTTATATCTTTCGTTTCATTGTCACGCATCCCACGTGATTTCGTAAATCTGTATTTTAGTATCCCTAAATAAAGAAAGAATTTCTTCCGTCAATTGGACACTCTCTCCCTCTCAAAGTGCTGCACCTCAGTTTTTTTGTGAATGTTTACGTACTGCACTTTCGCGTTCTTCATTTTCTTCTAAGCTGCAATTGTGAAATGATGCTCTACTAATATACCGCCACGATTTTGCAAATAAATTCAGGGGTNCTTCTTATATCTTTCGTTTCATTGTCACGCATCCCACGTGATTTCGTAAATCTGTATTTTAGTATCCCTAAATAAAGAAAGATGCAAACATCAGTAAAATTATAGCCATCAGGCCAATGGTGGAGCGATGAAGGCAGGATTCATACCGATGATCGAAAGCACATTTTCCACACCACCGAGGAAATGAATGAGAGTAAGTCTGCCGAAGCTGGGAAACGAGCCCGGGTCTCCCACTTTCTGGGTGGGTGCTCTTTCCTCTAAGCTACCACGACAGAACTTCCTCTCCTTCATTTTCTTAGGCTATGATGGGACTCTGTGTACTCCGTAGGATCCATCAAAGATGGCACCAACTTTTGTGCACATCGAAGATGCCTCCTAGCCATCATAGCAGACTTACTAAAGGCCAGAGGGGCCTCGTATATCACTCGTGTCTCCCACTATCCCGCCCGGAAAGTGGGAAACCCGGGTTCGATTCCCAGCTATGGCTTTTTCTCCTTCATTTCTTGATTTAATCATGCGAACCATGCGTTTATCATCGTTTATCCATACTACCGAGTCGAGAGTGGATTTACAGTTAAACGCAATATGCGCTAGCTGAAGGCCTCATCCATGTGAGGACCTTAACAGTACGGTTTACGAACTATATGTTAACTATATTTACCGTGGTTGTTAAGTGGTTAGAATACCTGCTGGTAAATTGGGAGACCTGGGTTAGAGTCCCAATCATGCTGCTATTTTTCACCTTTGTTATTCCTTGGGCTTCAGCCGCACGGATTTACATCTTCCCTCAATCCTCTTGTTATCAATCCTTTTAGAGACACTACGCTTTCACGAGTTCTTGTGTTTCGCTTCAAGGAACATTGAATATATTGATTAGGTCTATATAATATGCTTACAGAATATATTACATAATTTATTTCGCTACGTGAAGTAAATTCTATCCGTCATTCAGTGTAATTCATATAATAACTACTCATAACTCAATATTTTGTTGATCATTGTTGTGGTGAAGGGACAGTTTTCTATGGCATACATTTTAATGTAATTTATGACCAAATTCGAATTTATACCCTCATAACTCCTCGTGGGGGGCTCAGTCTGATCTTCGCGCCTAGGGCCTTTGATATTTTAAATCCGCCCGTGCAACGAGGGCGGAGTTTTCATACTTATTCAATTTATTGTCACATTTGAAAAGCCTCTTTTTTCACCATATTATTTGTAATTACGCGAGATTTTACGAACACTAACTTACGCGGGACTCTTGCTGTTATCTCTCCAGGAGCGTGACCCATTAATGTGGAAGTCGGTCAGATTTTCTTAATTAAGTCCATTTCTCACCAAGCACAAATGAAGAAAAAGTCTCTCTTAACGAGACCTGAAACCGAGCCAAAAGGGAAGAATATAGTTCCTCACAACAGGAAGAACGAAAAAATATCTCTCTACGCAGCCTTTGCGGCTTATGTCACGGAAATTACCAACCCGCAGAAACGTCAGACGATAGGCCTAACCAATTACTAAGGGAGAGGAAATTGCAGATGGATCACATATAAAAAAAGGTTCCCCTCAGTTGGAAGAATAATGGGTTGTAGTCCTTCAGTGAGGTAGACGACGAATTTTTGACGCAAGTTCAGCGTTGCAGCTGGTGATTATATCAATACACCGAGAAGCTATCGATATGAAGAAGTTGGTTGTGACCTGTATTCTGCTGCTGGGGGGAATTCAGCTGATTTCAGCCGCTGTTCTGAGGTTGAACCTCGTGATTCCCGAGGGACATAAGATAAAGGATTTGAATCTAAAGTTCGATCAGGACGATTCGAATGGTTTGCCGAAGGTCGAAGGTTCCATGGAAGCCGAGGTTTTTCAACCGAAAAGTAAGGAGGAGGGAAGGATCACAGTGAATGGCCGCCCGCTTGAGCTACTCCCTCCAAGTTCAATGGACAGATACAAATCTTACCGATTTCCGAGCACTCGATTAGAATGACTGCTCAAGGACTGATTGATTGGTATCCTAAAATTGGGCTTCAGTGCAGCTTGTTTTTACAATCACCCACGAGCCTAATGCTTGAGAAGTTTGTGTATAGTGATTTTTGTAGTTACCGATCACCTTTGCAAATATTTTCTTCTGTATTTCGATATTTATTAGTTTAGCGAAGTGTTGTGCAAATGCATCTCTTTTCTTGTTTGTTTCTCTGCAGTGAATTGAAAGCCATCGCTGTCGTAGTATTTATGGTTCACTAATTAAATTAAGATAATTTTTAATGAATTATTTATTGTAAAAGCCATCATTGTTTAAGTTTGAAATAAAACAACAGTTATTTATCATTTTAAATCAGTCTGACCAATATTGAATTATATTATTTGTCTCTCCATCCAGTAGCATGCAAGTACTTGCATTATTGTGGATCGCAGTATACAAAGTACATGTTAACATTAGGAAGCAACCTTACTTAATGAGATTTTAAAGGAATTGTTGAGCAAAATATTTTATAATATTCAAGAAGTATGTCAGTTCTACAATGCCTCTTTCTTGTATCATGCAGATGTATGGTATAACTATGGATTTATTATAACTAACAAATAAATTATCGATCTTAAATCTTAACGAGATAAATGCCTCTGGACAAAATATTGGTTAATGAGTGTGTTTTTACATTTTCTTTTTTGAAATCATAAAAGGTTTGTGGTGTATAGTTTCAGAAAATTCATATCAATAAACGATGTTTCTGTTTAAAAATGTATTTTGGAACAGTTTTCCTTCATTCTTGTATAATTTCGTTGGCAAAGTCCGGTCTAGTATGATAGAGCCTTCCAGTTTTCATCGACTTAATTGCGCTTTCTGAAAGTTCATGAATGCCTTACCGAAGCAAATTGTTCCTCTTCAAAATTATTATTAAAGGTGCTACAAATTCTGGAATATGTAGATGTAGGCTACTATCGATGCTTTCTCTCTTTTAGCATTGTGAAGTAAAACGTGATTCTTTTTCAACTCAAATATCCATTATCTTCCTTTATTCGTGGGACCTTCGTGGGAGAAGTTGTGATCCTATTTTTGAACGAACAAATAAAATATTATTTTGAATTTTAGATGAAAGTGTAGTGAGTTCATTTACTCAAGCAGTTATTCGCTTTCATTCCTAAGATAAATTATTCGTTATCAACAGGAAATGATGTTTAGCGACTACAAAACTCAATTGTATTTGACTATCCGCATATTCAGAACGAAAGGTATTAGCGATTCAAAAATTTGCAAGGTAGTGATGTCAGATTATACGACAGGAATTCATAATGCTCTTTGACAAAGAGGAAAATAGTTGCGGTTTCGTTTGGTGATTTTTTCGCAGTTCGGGGAATGAAATGGATCGGGAAATGTTGGGAGCAATTGCACGATTTCCGGATTTGACACGACTGCGTAAGGAAAGAGCCGCCCTTGATTCTTTCGTCACGTTATTCGGATGTTTGCGAAAAAGCATATTTCTTCCTCATACGTATTATACATTCAGCAAACGTTCAACGGAAATAGAAAATGGAAAATAAAATAGTCATGTTTTGGTTATGCGAAATGGAATTATGCTGAATTACATTAACGACGAACCACTTAATAAAATAACCAAAAGCTTAAGATTACGTCTCAAAACGCGTAGGACAGATATCGATGTGTTCAAGTGTAGGGTCATACAGAACGTTTTCCAAACAAGTCCTTTAGAAAAGAGATTGTAACAGAAATCTTGGGTGCAATAATATACGTGAAACTTAAGATCTAAGAAAAGCATTAACTATTTTAAATGATTATAGATTTGATTGTCTCGTTTAAGCATATTGACATAAACAACATTAGCTAAATCATTGCGAGTTCAGGAAAAGGCAAACGGCCTCCACTTACATCTTAGAAATATAGTAAACTTTATTGAAAGCAAGCTTTTTAAACTTTAAAATTTTTTTAGTAATTTCATTTTTAACCATAAAATAGCTGCTTCAATACATGGATCGCCGAAGTGATTTTGATACGATATAGAAACTTACACATAAGACATTTTTCATCTCGTTTCAGAATCTCCTTCTCAATCCCTTCAATCAATCCTCAATCATTTGTTAAACAGTCGACATCGAAATATCTAACCACGTTCATTATTGCATTTACGTCTGAAGTATTTTGGTATAAATGTCCTCTTTAACAGCAAAACTCCAAGTTTCCACGTACATGTCTCAATATATTTCCCTTTATATGTCAACTTTTCACCAACCCTTATCAGGAAAATTAGACTTCCTCGGGTACGGACCCGAGACAGCTTCCTTCAAAGGCAGTCGCGTTAATATGTAGACTATTGGGGAACTATTGGTTTTACATATGCTGAAGCCCTATTAATTAATATACCTTTGGGGAATAAGTAAGTGATTTTACACGAGGTGGTTTGCACTTTTGAAAATAACCAAAGAAAAACGGACATGAAAGAAGTCTGAACGGCCGAGGAGAGGTCTGATTTAATGAACGGACCCGAATATTCCACTTTCTTGTCAGAGTTTTTCGTGTCCGCTTTTCCTTAGTATTTAGTAGTTTTGTATTTTCATGCAGTTAAACGCGGATGAGCGAGAAAAGGGTAAGCGAGAAAATTCCGCAAGTTCCCATCACTTTCACCCCGAAATTCTCTGTAAGGGAGTCATCCGGATCTCTACAAAAGAGACCGCCTGACCTTACTTTTCGATGAGCAAGATTGTCATCTAGAAAATGTCATATATTGTGTGTGTTTTGAGATGTAGCATGAAAGGTTTTTGTTAGCCTGAAAGGGGTAAGTACTTGTGTACAGGAATAAATTAGTTGAAGAATGTGAGCCAAGTGCGTTAAGATCCATGAAAATCGGATGTCTAAACGAAATGTTAAGCCAAATTAATTAAATAATGCAATTAAAATTTTGAGAGCATTCGAGAGTGGGAAGTCGCGAAGTGAGATGTTGAGTGAGTAGGGCTAGCTGAAGTCCACCTTATAAAATATCACAAAAGGCAAATATTCCATTCACAGTACTTTGAAAGACATGAATATCGCAAGTGAAACCGAGCTACTGAATTTCCTAACCTCTAAACATGCCTTGTGGAATTGATTAAACAAATTCTCGATAAGAACATCCCCACAGATTTTACCTGGATTAATTGAAAACTCTAAAAATGAGAAACTGGAGGGCTGAGAAACCGCTATAAGCTAGAAAGAACTGTCGGCCTCTGTAACACTTGACGGTATACCCTTTGTATTTTATTTAAAAGGATAAAATAGGAGTAATAAAGGAAGACCTCGCTGCCGAATTCTTCACCGTTTAATATAGAAGAGCTGTCATACCAAAAATTTTACCAAATATTGTAAATAAATACCGTATTTATTTTTGGCAATATATAGACTATAAAATCTCCTCTTTTATTTAACCGATATCCATTGTAATGGATAAAAATTTATTTACCTTATTTATCTTATTTGTTGGTTACTGATGAAATTAAACATACAAGTAGGGCAAGAAAACCATATTGGAGTCAAAGATACACCTCCACGTTCGAGTTTCATTCGTTTTGTGCATTTCTCGCTAAAAGCTTTTACCTCTCGTATCCTCTCTCTGCTGCTGAAGCAGTGGAAAGAGATCCTTGTAGGTACTAACACTGCGTTAACAAGTGATGTCATCGTCTCGAAATTTTTACAAATATCGAAGATTTAAGGCTTATATGCGAATAATATTAAGAAAAACCACACAGTTGTTCGTATTTTCCGAATCTTTTATATCGAAGATAAGTTATATTCTCTGTGTAAATCGTCGTCCCTGTGGCAATCTGTTGACGGAATTTCGTTTGAAGATCTTCTTCACACTTGTGCCGGCCTCTTGAGTGAGCAATTCCTTTCCCCGAAAGCAAAGTATCGGCTTCGTCATCTCCTTGATTGCTCGTTTGCATTGCCGAACACTCATGAAGTTCAAGAACACACCGAAGACACAATTTTCAGAAATATTCCGCGAACGGTAAGAATTTTTCTGATGTAATTAGTTTATTAGTAAACTTATGCATGTCACCACGGAAGCAGATCTATGCGTCAGAATTACGCAAACACCTGAGAATGCTTTGAAGACTGCGTAGGTCCTTGCGTAGTAATGTGCGAGAATATATTCATTAAAACTTGTACTGAGGAGAAGAGTGGCTGATCACTTAGAAAAGTTCTGTGTTTTGAACAAGGTGATCAACTGTATTAAGTGGATGATGGTGGTTGTACGTGATTTTGCTCCTATTTGTATAGATTCGTATAATTCCAAGGATAAACGGACATGAAAAAAGTCCGACGGGATTGCGTAGTCGGACGAACTTACGCGCCCTTGTCTCTACAAAGTCTCCCAAACGGCATGGAGAAATTTTCTGGTGGGATAGCTCAATGGATAGAGCAACCAACAGGAAATTGGGAGACTCAGGTTCGAGTCAGATATTTTCATGTCCGTTACTTCTTAAGATTTTTCCTAGGAGTACGCCTTATCGTGCCAAGTCACCTAAAACCCTGTACCTTGCGTCAATTTGTGTAGAAACAAGTTAGAGTCTTCGGTTAATTTATTACCATTGTATGAGAAACTATTATTCTGATCCTTTCCCTCCTTATAACAGTTAAATAATTTATATATGCCCTATGAATACACGGCGGGGCAACTAGAAACCGGAAGTGTGGAACTTACAGCATAAATATTATGATGGATATGGAATCTGGAATCTGGATGAAATGTTAATTATCCCAAGTTAAAAATGATGAAAAATACACCACAGCAGGAAAACACGCTTAAGAAGGAGAGTGTGAAAAAACTGAGGAACTTACTGATGGTTATATAAGATTTAAGGAAAAGACAGGTTAAATCACTTCTGAAAGGCAAACAAATCGGTACATATAAATTATTATTAACAAGACATAACAACTAGAAATAGGTTGTCGTAAAAGTCAGAAAAGATCGTCATGATATACAAAGACAAAGGTTCCAAAAGAGGTTAGTACAAGATTGTACCAAGATTGCAGTAAAAGTTCCTAGTGGAAGTTAAAGAAATCTGACCATTAAAAGGGTTCTTGACTATGAAGATTGATTTTGATGGGAAATTTTCGTACGTTTCTTATATAACTGCTTATTTGCATCTTACTTAAATTAAATTCGTAAATTAAATTTCATGTTTTACATTTTGTCGTATTTTATTCACTAATACTAATAAAACCTATAATTAGTTTGTTTGTTATTACTTTTATATTCAAGTAACTGTCAGCAAATGACCAACGGAAAATCAACCGCTAAATAATTAAATTATTTTGCGGTAACGATAATCTGAACATAGCAAGCGCAACGCAAATTATGTCTGTGCTTACGAGGTTTCGACTATAACTTTTCCCTTGTCGTCCCCATGTTTGCTTTGAAAGTTTAAGTATATTTTGCTCAGTATCACTCAAAGAGACTGAAGACGGAAGGATGATGGTCTTAAGATGTATTAGTCGTCGTATCTGAGTTTGACATCAGTCTGGGAATGAGGAGTTAGCTTAATTTATTTGTAGATACAAATTTCTCATTCCCTTGAGCGGTCCGAATACACACTTGGCCTTGTGAGCTTCCGAGTGAGTAATTCAAGGTGCTTACAACCTTTTTACTATGCATCTTATGGCCTTTCTCTCCTTAAGAAAGTTGATGCAATAAAATCATGCGTTTTTTCATGCTCATTCAAAATCGATCACGGTGCGCCTATAGGCGATTTCGCAAATATAAGAATAGTTTGCGCATAATGTTTTCTTCTGGGCAAAAACTCAAAAATAAGCAACCTCCAAACTAAATTCTTAAGATATTTTTGTAGAAACATAAGGATGACCCATCGTGAACAATTTATTGATTTAGTTTTGATATTCATGATTTACTTTCAATTTCAATAGAAGGCGAAATGCAATTGCTATAACAGATCCTCTTATCTTAAGTGTTGTTGTAATGTAAATACAATTTGTCAATAATTACGGAGAGGTGTCATAGATTCTTATTATACTCAGTAGGCTTCGCCTGTTATTGTCATGGCAGTTTACAATTATTATTCATATTCATAGCATTTAATACTAATTTACAAGTTACTTTGAGTGCCTTTTTAGAATGTTGTGATGTCTATTGCTCCGAAAGTCATTAAAATGTTATGCTTGTATCTACTTATACACACCAAAGGAATGGATTTGTTTGAATAATGTTCGCCACGTTTTGATTTTGATGAGCAAATGATACACATTTTGATTTATATAGTCTCAAGCTTAAAGGATCGAAGGAAATCTCAGTTCTTTGCATGAAAGGAAGTCTTTCATTCCTTATGCAAAAACTGTCCAGAACACTTAATGGCTATTGAACTTCATTCATAGCTGTTGTGTTGAGATACTAGAAGTTATCAAATGCATACGTAAATGTCCTACCTTTCGATAGGTTCGTGTGCCGTAATATTTCCTACTCAACGCCATTTATTTTGCTTCCAGATAACTTACTCCACCTATTATGTCATTTATCATCTTTGGTGCCTATCTTTTCCATTGCATTCTGCCCTAAATTGTTTCCTTTAGCTATTTCTCTGCTCTCAATATTTGACCCACCCATTTTCTGTTGATGTTGAATTACTTCAATTAAAACCCTCCTCTCCCCAACCAAATACAGCACTTCCGCTTTTGTTTTCTATCAACCAAACTTACTTTTTCCATTCTACACTACACAAACATCCTCCAATGGTCTCCTCTTCCACATTAATATTTACTAATCTTTTCCTGATTTTATCGAGACCTGTATTCGTCAGTTCACTTCGCTTTATGAAAGCTTCTCACACAAATGCTATTCTTCAATTTTCCTTGCCTTTATTTGGAAAAGAACAATAGTATAGCAGTAGGACTAGATATTTCATGTTTGAGCGTCAAACCCTCGGATATTAAACATTTACCAAAATTTTCTTACAGTTCAAGTACTCGAGGAATTTTATAACTAGTACCCTTAATCGATCAGAATATACCCTAGTGAAAATTTTCTTCGGAAACATGGTGGCGAAAATGAGCATAATCAGCGACGAGCATAGTTCTCGATTGGCTCCCCTTCCTTCTTCTCTTCTTTCATTTTTCTCTTTTACTGAGATTTTCCATAAGTATGCAACTTCTAGACCAACGGGAGACTGTCTTTGATACGTTTTAGAACGTTCGGAATGAATTTTTTTCTTCATCAGACTCACTGATGAAAATAATGTTATAATTTAAAAGTACTGTTTCCCAGAATAAATAACACAAATAGAAATAAATTCACCATGGTTTGGTTTATACCGTTTAGATAAAATATTTCGTTAGAGCAAGTCGATATGTTTTTTGGTGAAAGGGCATTTTAATTTTTTTCCCACCTAATTTTCAAGTTACCAAGCTACTTAAACCCAAACATATTGAATGATTATCTGTTTTGAAAATTAATTAATATCTAATAAAACTAAATGATTTATAAATCAATATATATTATTATCCTTTAATTTATGTATAATTATGAAGGCCCCGTAAGAATTTTATCAAAAATAATAATATTTATCATTTAATCTAAAGAATATTTCTTTGGGAACTCGAGTATTCCTGTGTGTAAAATATTTACTCGATTTGGAGATGCATGAAAAGTACATTATTTTCGATTCCCATAAATAATTGTCCATATGTTGAAACTTTTTACTCTCTCTCTCTCTCTCTAACTATAACATTATGCTAACATTCAAGAATGAATACCCGGAGTTTTTAATTAATTTTACCTCTAATAATCATTTTGAGGATGGTGATTAAAATGTATTTTCTAACATGAAAATTAAAAAAAAAACTAAATTATGAAGAAACCAGCGCTCGATTCCTTCCATATACCAATTAAAACGCAAATTACAGTCATTAGGAATCATATGAATTTAGTGAAATTCATTAGTTTGATAGTTCATATTTTATTGGACGAGATTGAAACTAGCCAGTATTTTTTAGAAGTACTAATATGAATCTCACTTATTGCATAATACGCGTACATACAACAGGATGAGAAAAATGAATCATTAAAATGATTTAAAATATTAGATGTTAATCTTCTTTTATGGTCCCGTGAAACCTTTCCTTAATTAAAGTGTGCAGAATATACGGTTAGCTAGAAAAATTGCAGGTATGAATAAACACAAAGCTATCACCTGAGGACATCAAATCAGACCTTCCAAAATCTAAAATTGACCTCAACTTGACCTATTTTTATGACTTATAATTATATAAACTGTCAAATTAAAAGGATAATCTTTATGAGAACCGATTAACAGATACAATGAAGCCTTTAACATCTTATGCTTTATGCCTAGGCTTCGCGAGAGTTTAACAATTTTTAATGTCGAATAACATTCATACCAAATGCTCACGAGTAATGGATTGAAATAACAGCTTTTAAGATTTGAGAATATCAAAATCTCACGTTGAAGCGGTGTCACAATGAATTTAGATGACATGGGAACTTTCAGCGTTGGAGTCCTTTTGTTTATCGCTTTATTCTCAGCTGGAGCACACGAAGATTACGTCTTGACCCACGGTCGAGGACGTACGCCATTCTTAATTACAGTTATTTCGAGGAGAGGAAATTATGCTTTCCCTGGGAAGAAAGGCTAATTGGGGATGGAAATTGCCCCTTCCGGAAGGAACTGCACAACCGCGGCGATTTCGTAATGTTGCCTGCTAGCGCATAAAGTTTGCACTTGAAAACCTTACGATAATTACTCTATCTAATGCTCTTTTTCATATCTTTTACTGCTTCCGACAAGGATTTTGCTTGCAAAATATTTTTTGCAGGAAAATGACCGTTTTTTTCGAGTTTCCAGTTGAGTGGTTATGACATGAATATTTTTAATTCCTTCTGTAAAAGGCATCAACTCAAAGTTTAAATGAATATTGTGGAGCTCAATAAATATTTGTCAGGGCGATCAAGTGATTCGAAGGTAGTAGTTTGCGTTACGTTGTCTCTCTACAGGAAGATGTTCGTATATTTGGATAACAGAGTATAAATAAGTATGACACGTTTATTTCCTATGTACACACGGTCAACAGCTTGAAGGGTGGTTGGACCCCCTATCCCTCCATCATCGTCTATCAAAATCTTTTATGAGTGGATGAGACTTAGAAGGCAAAAAGAGGATAAGGTAGTTGGGTATCGTTTTTCATACTGATATTGGCGTTATCAGTGGGAAAGGTTCACAGAAGTGCAACGCAATGACCACGTGAGTAAAGCTTACACAGCATTCACTAAGGAGGATATGGGATGAATGTCATTACTCTACATAACTCATATCTCTATAGACTTAAGTTCATCATATCCATAAACGGACTATGGAAAGTGGAAATTTAGAAGGTGAGAGAATGAACGATTTAAGAGATGAAAGGCAATGAAAATAGTACACTAGACATAGAGTTAACCATGATATTTTATCTTACATAAGCCCTTTTTCGTTTTTTATATACTTGAAGGCATAATATAATCTATAGTTAACGCTTTCGAAGGTCAACCAAATTCCTTAACTCTCTAACCAATGTGCAATTCGGCTTACTGTTTTACCACAACGTTCTTAATGGAGATTTTTATTAAGACCTATATTTGAGGAAGTTGTAACCAAAGAAAATCTATTTTGCGCGCTAAATTTACGACATTTGAAATGAAAAAGCTTCAGAGAAGAAAAAATATTTTAAATAAAAAATTTAATAAATGTCATTAAAGATTCTGTGCAGCTAATTTTTTTAATGCGAGTCAACCTATTCTTCTCTCTCAGCAGCAATGCGGAAGTCGTCCTGAGGTCCACCTTTTCGATGAATCGCCCTTTTATCCATCGCTATTGAATTCCATCCACTTCGTCGACCATTGACCGACGGCTAGCGCAGAAGTGTTAAACATTTCGGTTTTATCGGCTCTTTGGGAATTCCACGCATAATATATAGGTTCGATTATGTTTCCAATCCGCCATCTCATAAGTCACCGTGACGTCGTTTTTTGGGGCTCTATTATGCCCTTCCAAAACCACACAAATACGTATTGCAAGGAAAGCAGTGTAAAGTCTATTATCGGAAATATTAACACGCAGTTCCTCGGATTAAATCAAATATACATCTTATTTGTGAAATGAAAACTTCGTATCATTTCCCAGAAATATTATTGGAGTATTGGTGGAGCTATTACTTATTGATTTTTTGTATTCGATTCAATTATTATTTATTATTTTTGCCTTAATGCTTCATTTATATGGAATACAAAGGTAATATTGAATGAATGGTAAAGGTGAATTGATATTTTGCGAGAATCGTGAATAATTTTCCATGTCTTCTTTCCCGAAGAGCTAAGCGGTTAGCGTGATCGTCTTTGATGAAAGCGACCCCGGATTCAATTCCCGGTTGGATCTCATACGAGGGAAATGAACTCAGCGGCTGAAATTATTTAACTGTTTAGAATATGCTGCTTTCCATTTCGTGCCCCCTTCTAAGCAGTTTTCCGGGCACCTTGCATTTCTGAGTTCCCGTTTTATGTAGTACTTTATGGAGATTTAAATAAAAAACGTTCCATCAATTGTAAATGGTTGTTCAAGTTGATTTTTGGTGCCTAATGTAACTTAAATCATTCCTGAAAAATATTTTAAGTCTCTCTGAAAAACCTCTGAGAGAAATCAAATTTATAATATCTTCACGGAGAATCCAGCTCGAAACTAATTTTGGACTGTCGATCCAGCATATCTTTGGAGATGATAGCAATTATTAAAAGGTTAAAAATTTAATCCTAACTAATCGAAATGCTACTGCTGTCTCATAGTGGCGAATGGAACATTTGTATGTCTTTTGGTGGAGGAAATTCCATTTACTTTTTCCTTAGCTTTATTCATGGCTTTTAGAATATGAAATCTGCTAATGTATAAATCATAGCATTCATTTTAGTAAATTTTTTAGCATGCCGCGAAAAATTGTATTGCTAGAGTCATTGAGCTGCACTCCTACTGACATTTCCCACTCGTAAGGCTCAGTGAGTAAAACGGGGGAAAACTACCTCGATCCTCATTATACCTTGCAAACCTCATTCCCTCTCCAGAGATTTTGGTAGTTAATGTAAGAGAAGAGGTTCAAGGCATCCTTCTGGCTGATCGTTCTACAGAAGAGCCAAAGTTTAAATTCTCTATAAATTTTCACCGATGTTTGCTAATGCATGATCAGAGCCTGAAGGTGCTCTAAGTCGATATTTCTACTTTTGGCTGAAAGGGTTATCTTACTTTGTGAAAAGCAGCGGTAACTTCACATTTCGCCACGGGAATCCTTTAGACTTTTCTGCGCACCTGTATTTGCATCGTGGAGTGAGTAATCACTTTTTCCTTAGCAACTCGTCGCCTTTGATATCTTCCCCCCGAAGTCGTGCCGACGAGGGCATGACCTCAGGCATTCTACGCAGGAAGTCGGCACAGGGAGTCGTTGTGAAGAATATGAGCACTTCGTTTAGGGCATAATAGCGAATTCTGGAGTGTTACTCGGGAGCTTCTCACGGGCTCAATTTCTTTTTGAAATGATTACAAATGAATAGGTTCACATAATTTAGTAGAGGCATTGAAATTTTTTTCCTCGTTATTTTCAATTCTCTAAAATTAATTAATTTTAAATGGATAGGAAATGTTGACAATTTCTTTGTATAGACCATGATATATAATCGAGAGTTAGGTGTAGAAAAGGACTAAGAAGTCTCAATCTCGCCCTTCATTAAAGACGTTTTATTATTATCATGATAAAGCTAAACTGAACATCAAACGAGGTATTTTACGGTTAGCCACTCCACCTATTAACATCCTACAAATGTATTTACACTAGACATCATAGTAAGAAACTGAATAAAAGTTACATTCCAACCAAACATTTGAAAAATTTACATCTATATTCCCCACATTTTTCGTTAAAAATATGAAATTGAAATGTGTTGTTTTTTGAAATAAAAACACCAAAATAACGTTAAAATACATAACATTTCGTAATTTCCGCAGCAGATTTTAATTGACTAGTTTCGTCAAAGAGTTGACATTTTCAGGTCAGGTCTTCTGGCCACCTCAAGATGTCAACTCCTTGACAGAACTAGTCAATAAAGAGCTAAAGAAGAAGTTAGGAATTGTTCTTTCTTTAAACACGTCTGTTGGGTTCCGCGAAGTCACGCTTTAATATGTTAATTTTACCTCAAAATAGTTTCGGAAGATGTAACGATGTAATATTGGAATACTTAAAATTGGATTGAATATGCTAATTGTCGCACAATATGTCAATTATAATAATCCAGGGGTGGATTTGATTATCCATCATTCAGTATCATAAAAAAATATAAATATTTTGAAGATCTTTCCCTATAAGTTGACGCACTTTTTCTGAGATTTTATAAGCCCAAAAAATGCAGTATAGAATCAAAAAATGGCGATATAATCGTAATTTCTGGATTATAAATCCGTTTATCCAAGCTACGGTTGTGTATGGGTGAGTGCCATTTGACGTATCTAACTGATGGTGAGATTGCTAAATCATATCTCATAACTATCGGGAATGAGTCTTATCATAGCGATAATATGAAATTGGTCGAAAACGAATACTTAACTACTCAAGCTATTACTTAGAATTCTCGATTCCTGACCTGATTCGCGAAAACTCAATTTTAAATTATATTCTAAGACTATGGAGAGAGAGAGCCAAATCAATCTAGTAAGAGGAAGTTTTTCTTTTGGGCTACATAGTCACTATTCCGGGTTTTATTAGGATTTAAGCTATAAATTAAATTAAATGCAATAAAAAATTCCGCTAAATGCTTAACATATGCTGGAAATGCTTTTTACTGTTGGGCTTACTGTTACGCTGCTTTCATGCGATTTTTTACGTATCCAATTAAACCCTAGGAAAATATTGTGTTACTCGTTGCTGAGTAGCATCTGAGTGAAAGTATTTTGCACATTTAATGAGAATATTAGATTTTCATTCCTCAATTAAGGATAAAAATACCAAAAATATTTAAAGTAAATTCTGGGCGAAGATATTTATATTCGTCGAATAGACAGATAAACAAAGAACTTCATTGCGCGAACGTGAGACTGGAAACTTCAAACTACCATAAAACCTATAGAAATATTGCAAAGAATTTAGACAAAATTACAATGGATTTAAATAAGAAACATTTTAAAGGAGCGGTGAGAACAAGGAAAATTTACCAGCTATAGCACAGGAATTTGTCGTTTACGTATTCTAAACTTTTATCAATAAGACAGCAGCATTTACATACAAGTTAAAACATTAACAGAAAATTCTTCGTCAAAGCAGGTGGATTTTTAGTATTTGGAACAAGAAACAATTATTTACAAAGTTATGTGCAGAAGGTAGATACTTAATAATATGGGAATTCCATTTTTATGAGGTAAGAGTTAAAGAAATGGAAAAAATATTAATAAAATAACAATTTTTATTGTTTATAAGATTTTACACGTCAAACACCATTGAATAATGTAGAAAAAGGTGCAATTTTGGAGCCAAAGTTAACTAAATTTTCACTATCCGCATTTCCAATTTTTGACGTCACGACATAGCACAACTACTCAGTAGTTTCAACAAAACAAATTCAAGCTTGCGAAAGTCACAAATCACGAATCTCAGCATGAAATTGCAGTAGAAGATAAACAGAACTCCCGGAAGCTGAAGAAATAATTTGTTGCACAGAAGCAGAAACAGCATAGGACCCTCAACTATCACAATCACTGTATACAACTCACAGAATATATACAGGCCGAACCACTAAAGCCGGGCTTCAGGTATGATCCTGCAACAGTCTTTTAGTATTTACACAACCAGCGATGTATCGTTAACGAGACCCGATTAGATCCCTTCTTCCACGACTTCAATCGCCGGAACGTGGTATCCATTGCTGTCCACCGCTATCGGTGGAGGCTGCATCTCGAAGAGAGCGAACGGCGGTGGCTCCAGGTCACGGGACAACTCCTTGGGCTCGTAATCATCTGAAATCTTGTGGTTGTTATACGTCGACTCCTTGTCACCCTCATTGGTGTCCAAATCCTTCCCCTCTTCCATGACTTCCCTGCGGAAACGGACGACCGCCGACTCCGACAACTGGATGGCCAACAGCCCGAGGGCCAGCACCAAGAAGCAGTGGAACTTCATGTTTGCGGGGAAGGCTCTCAACCGTCCTATTCTGTTTGACTTCTTTAATTGCGGACTGCGAGGATGGCTCGGACTGGGTCTTCTTTTATACGCCTGTTTTGTATACACATTCACCGGTGCCCTTGGACGTCCCCAAGACGTGTCCCGACCTTGCACGAGCGCTTTATATAACTCGAAGTGCGTTTTATATTCAGCGTGCGCTATGGCCTTCCACCTCTCAAAGGAAGCGTGGATCATCAGATCCCCGCGGTAAAAATGCGGAATCGGTACGATGTATTTTTTCGCGCTGTTATTTTACGATCAAAGCATATTCGTGAGTTGATTAATTCACCCTCAGCGGTTCGAAACGTTTCCTTTTCATTTCGCATCCACTTCCTTGATGTCCGAGAGGTTCCGAAATCCTTTTTTAATGCCTCTTTTCGGGTCGATCAAGGATATCGGGCGGTTAAAACGCTGTTTCCGGTGACAGGAACTCTAAATAAAATTTATTATTTCCTTCGTTGGCCTGGTTATACTTTAATGTCCTGTGGGAGTTTCATGGCTGTTGCTCGAAAGAAATCCACATTGCTTCTTTAAGATTAAAATATAAATAATTTATTATTCGCGATGTTATTTTATTTTCAATGTCGTTTTCATCAAAATTCAGAATCCTTCTACGCCGTATTAGATGAATCCGTCCAGCTTCCTCCACAGGACTCAACCTTGGGCATCATTGGCGAAATTCATTTATATCTTGAGTTCTGTGAAACAGTTTGCTTTTATTATTAAATATGAAAAAGTTTGTCCTTTGTGAACAATCTGTCCAATTCTTCTTAATTATCTTAAACTCTTAAATGAATGACTTTTGGATCTTCATCTCTCCTTCGGGAGACGTTTCTACGGCATTTTAATGAGGAAGTCTGATTGAAGACTGAATATCCTCTATGCTAATTTTGTCGAAATATTTACGCACATCTGAGTTTGAAGAGTATGATAATATCTCTGAAATAAGCTTAGCCTCTAAACTATGCTAATTTTGATTTTTAGTGGAAGAATCCAGCTTTTATTTCCACTCCCTCTACTTAAATGTATGCGGATAGTGGATAGTTAGGTTTTGTAGTTACGGAAAATAGCTTCAAACCTACTCTTCCATTAGGGTAATTTCTAAGCCACGATGTTTGCGTTTGACGCAAAATTTAAAATTTAAATTATATGTTCGAAGAATCAGTTACTTATTTTCGTAAGTCAGGTTGCGAAATGTCTAAACGTTTTCTCGCGTTACATACCGTTCAAAATAAGTTTTCCAAAGAGTAGCTAACTCTATTTGTCTCTCATCTGTCTAAATAATTTTGTTATTTGACGTTATTATTCATCAAATTAGTTTTTGTTTTTACATTTCTCATCAAAAATACAACCGAATCGCGATCAATCATCACGATACCAAATTTAAATCGAACTGTATGCGGATAATTTTAAATGTTTCCTTACTTATCCAATAAATAAAGAAAATGCCGTATTATCCCTTATGTGGTAGATTGATACTAAATAACTATAAACCAAAGTTTTAACATTTCAAATATTTAAAAAATTAAATAGTCAAAGATAATTATGAAATTATAAGCTATGAAATGACTCTGGTTCCAATTTTAGCCGTAAATTTTTATGGAAAAGAATGCCATAATCTGACCATAAATTTTTTACGGGCCTAAATTCTCGATGTAATCTTAGGGGAAAATATATGATATTGGCTTCAAGTATCGCGTTCGCCGCTGAGGGTACGGGTTTGTTATAACCGGACAATGTTTCAATATCCGTGCATTTCATCAAAATTTCGATTCCAAACAAAATGCCACGATCCAAAAAACTTACTCCAATTTCTCTTTTTTTGAGTATTATCTCGATTTCATAAAGCTTTTTTTTTCTATGCTTTCATTATGTTCGCCATTTTGAGGGATCTAGGGTTAAACCCAGTTCTATTAGGTGTACGAGATCTGCTACGCTCCTAAGATGAAGTATCCTAAATTTGACCGAAATAGATTGAGTGGTATATATTACATTTACTATATTANCTATGATACAGCGTTATTACAATCCTGATAAGCATAAAGTTTTCCGGTTCATACAGAACTTTATTGACAGGAAGGCTTTTTGGCCTTCGTCCGGTAATACTAAATTGGGCATGAAAGCTTCATATGGTCACTTATTATACGTCATACACGAGGTTTTCATTTCCCATCAAACATTGAGATAAGTGGAACCTGTAATTAAAAATTAAAGCGTGTGAAGCACACTAATCAATTCAAATTCATGAATGTGTACATTTCAATCGATAGCTGATAATTCATGCTCACGAAAGTCCTATATTAGTATTGATAATGGAGAGCATCTATATTCAAACCTTACATGCCACTCATGGACGTATGGCAGAGGAAAATCGAATTAAGTTTGCGAATCAAATTTGACTTTTCAATGAGACCTTCATATAACCTGATGTTGAGACTGGAGAGGAGTTATAAATTTAGATAGATACTTTTTAAGTAACTACATATTTCACACCTTAGATTCGACTGAATTGAATTGGATTGAGTAGATATATTTTATCTTACTGAATTATGCATGGCACCTGACCCTCATGTTTGCGGTAATGTAAAGGAAATCAACCCGTTTTTTGAAAATTGTTTCCACTATTTTAGAATTTAATATTAGTCGCTGCGTTGTGTCAACACATTACGTATGGTCCCATCTACGGAAAGACACCGTCTGCGCGAGATATTCATAGGGTTGTAGGGTTGAACTTTTCCATCTATTCATACGATTATTTTTCTGCAATTTTAAAGTCGATGAAAGCTTTTATTGCTAGATTTTAAATCCAAGAAACTTCTACAATTAATTTTCAAGTTTTGTTTCAACTTAAAAAGAAAATACGACTAAGAAGCGATTTGTAAGAGGAAAATATGAGTGAGAGAGATGGAATTATTTTCCGAATAGGTAGAAACACCGTTTACATTCTTCGAACGCTTAAGACGTATATGCCATACCGAATTATGATAATAAGACGCATGACAGAAAACCTACGGTTTTTGCTATGATGCGTTTTTGCATAATTGCTTAGAAACTTTCTGATGAAAATTTCTCACCAGTCGCAAGGGCATCTTTTACAAGCGGCCGCTCCCTTCCTTGCAAACGCTCCCGTGGCTATTACAGCGTCAAATTGCGGACTCGTGTTTTCGGATTTCTCACACTGTAATTTACGAACGGTCGTTTCGAAAATTTGCTCGCCGTCCTTCCTCGATTCTGACCTCCGATCCGCCACCGTGATCTCAACCCTGCGTCCTCTTTCAGTCCCGATCGCGAGCAATAAACTTCATCATTACTCTTCTAAAACGTTTCCTATTTTTTCCTTTTCGCATCTGCTTTGAAGAAGTCACGTTGGCCTTAAGCGGGATTGACCTCCACTGATCTCCGCGCTTACTTCCGCGAGGAACTCTCCCACGCCCCCACCACTGCGAGAACTGTGTATAAAACGCTTTTGATCGTTCTGGAAACCCATTTTGATTCGAAGATATCGGCGCGAGAAGCACGAGATCTCTCTTCTGTTGCTCTGTACAGCCAGATGCAAAGGTAAACCTACTTCCACGGAGGAGAAACTTCCGCGCTTACATCGATTAGAGGGTTTTCTAGCTTAAACGGTTTTTTGTGTATGGCGATTCATTGGGTTCATGGTATGACATAAAGGTAGGCTAAGTTAGGACTTGCGGGCTTTCTGCGGAAGCAGCACCTCTGTGAAACTCAGTAAACTATTTCATTTCACCGCATTAAGTTAGCTCGGTATTTTATGTTTCCTAGTATATCTGTTGTGGATAACGTGAATGCTTCTAATGCTCAAGTACTTACTTTCGAAAAGCAGCTGTAAAACAAGAGCGTCAGGATTTATTTTTATATGTATATTTTGTTGAGGCACGCTTCATTAACGCGGTAACTAAATCAGCTGGTAATTCGTGACAGTATTTTTTTTTATTTCTCGTATGCTTGCTATTCAAACCATATAGATTTCGTATTACTTCATAAACGCATTAGTAGTAGTAATTTTAAAAGTGCTTCACATCGCATTAGTAGTAGTAATTTTAAAAGGTAGGTAAGGCCATTTCGCAGAAATGGACCCCCACCGGGAATCGAACTCAGCACCGCTTCCACCAAGGGCGAAAGCGCAACCCACTTGACAATCCGGGAGCTCCATAAACACATTAATTCATAAATAGATTCTTTAACGATTGTAATACTCTTAAACTTGCTATTTGTGAATGAATAAGTGTATGTCTACGACAATTCAGCAAGTTTATCTTCCTTCAAATTTTAATTAATTTCATTAATGATTTAGCCATATTAACTGAGTATCACCCCTTTCAATTTGAGTGTGTTTCATGTCATAAAAAAACTTGATTCCGAATAGTACCAGAAGTACAGGTAATAGTACCGATATAGTACCCCTTCTTGTTTCATATTTTCATTTTGTATTTGTCACTCGTAGCGGGCTAGGAAAAAATCACTGTGTGATTAGCTGTTGCCGTAGTTGACAAAAAATCGTCCTAACAGAGGAATCTCGGTATATAGATATTCTCATAAGGGTTGGATTGGTACTTTCGAGCACACTGTTATATGTGTTCGCAGTGCGTTATAAGTGCTACACATAGCGTAAGAAGGGAGTCGTGACAAAGCAGCTGGATAACTTTGGAAGGTAACTTTTAACAGCTGTTGGTTTATTTCCGAAATTTATGGATGAACTACTAATATAAAAAATCGGAAATTAATTGAGCATCAACTTTCTTTCAAAATTAAAATATATCATAATAAATAAAAGGGTGAATAATAGAAAATTCGTAATTTCTATTTGTTATATCCGAAAGAAACGAGGATTATGGATTACTATGTGATACTCATCTTTCTATGAATTCTATTTTCTAAGTATGATTTTACTTATGGCTACATACATTTCTTTCTCATCCAGTATCATCACGTTGACAATTGAAGCCGGTTTAGTGCGCTGCAAGAATTTTTAAGATGCGAACATTCAGGAAAATCTATATTTGAAATAGCATATTTAATCGTGTTCCGCAAATCACTTAAGTAAGGAACTGAATGATATACTACGAATGACGTCATACCTTCAGCCTACGTTGTTGTCTCATTATTGAAAATTTATGGATAAAATTTGCGTAAGATAATGCAGCCTTGTCTCCAAACGTAATGACGTATCTGATACATATTTTGTGGTAGTTTTAAGTATGTGTTAATTAATACTACGAAGTTAAGCTTCATTTTGCGTCGAATATTCACACCTGGAAGTGGAAAACCGATTTTGAAGAAAGTAGTTCGGACAAAATTGCATTCTTGCGTAGAGTAGCAAGCTAGTGATATTTTAATTAAAATGAATGCCGAGTATTAGGTAAGATGAAATCAAATGGAAAACTCGAGGGTATTAAGTCTAAATTAGAATCCATGATACCGAGGAAGAGAGTACTAAAACAGTGACAAGCATATTTTTAAATGAACCAAGAAAGCAGAAAAAACTGGTTTCGGGTCCTCGTCATCCGATTAGGTCATGCAGGTTCGCACCACAAATACTTTTAAACGTGGTCGTCAAAACGCCTTCATATGCATTTACGGCGAGGAAAGTAACTGTAGTCGGCTTTCCAAATTTTGTAAGGTTTCCATCGCTCACATTTTATTTCGGTTATAGTCTTCCCTTATTTATTTCGCATCAAGATTAATTTAAAAGGTTGTGTTCAACCTCTGTTTCATTTGAACACCTCTATACATCTCGTCTCTTGAAACTTAGGCACTTATAGAAATTAATTCTAATTTAAATACCTTTTGCTCCCATATTATTTTAGTGTTTAAAAAAACCCCGCCCTTTACCTTTAAATTGAGGCACATAAAGAATAAATATACGGTAACTTGGTCGTTAAGTTTAGATTATAGGAGACTAGGAGAAGCTACTTATTAGATAAGCTTATGTATGTTAAATGAAATAGCCTTGTTCTTTATATTTAACTGTAGCAGTTAGTGCACATAACACTATTTGGAAATTCTTCTCAAAAGATGAGAAGAATTTTGCAGCAGAAAAATTTCTGCAGAAATATTAATGCAATACTTTTAAGAAATTCAATTACCAATACACTTCAGCGCAAGGCTATTTTTCAACTTAGATAACGTATTAAATGTCTTCTTTTCTATTGAATTTAAAATAGGCAATTATATACTTTTCAATATGAAACCAAGTCTTATGTGGCCATGTTTTCACTCGCTGAACGTTTTTACTCTTTTATTTTGAAGTTATCTTCCCTGAACAGTCACAAACATTCTGATATGTTTTTATCGTACGTTTTAGACAAATTGTTTAGTAATCTACATCAAATATGTCAAAATTTTGTTGATCTATTTTTAATTTATTGTGTTTCTAATTTTCTCCTGAGTTTCAATATACAGAAATCAGCGTTTTTCATCTTAAAATTTCATTATATTCCATTTATTACAACACAAGTTTATTTTATTTATGATAATGAAATACTCTTCGACAAAGAAAGATAACATTATATTTTCAATAATTTCGTGTAACAATTTTCATGTTTGCTAAATTTCATTAAAATATGAAATTTAGTCTTAATATTTGATTTTATTGCGTTCTCAATTTAATGAGATGAAAACAAGCAATTTTGAATAGAAGCAATTATCTCCTTTATCCTCTTAAATATGACCCTACGTATAATTTAATTGTTATTAATAAATAAACATGCGTTCAAATAAAAACTCAACAATATCAGAATAAAAATGTAGCTGAGAAGAGGAACTTTCGCAACTCAAACCTGCATTAAGCCACTCAGCAGCAGTAGGTATAATCACATAAAATATGCTCGGCGCAGCACATGTATTCTTTCTATGCATTTCTGAACAACTTCCGACCGTTTCATCACCACAAAAATTAATGCGCCGATAGGCATTGAAAGTCACAGTTCGTAGCAGCAGAAGACATTCTTTCACCGCACAAAGTTATCTGCAACGTCCGCTGACAAACCTCTGCCCAGGTGGACATCGCCTATCCGGGGCACCGATAAGACTGCTGAAGGTCACTTCTTCTGGATCGTTTCCATTCGTGGACAATTCATTTGGAAACACGATCGAATCGGTATCAGTGCTTCTCTTTATGTGGATGAAATCTTCTGGAAATCTCCGAGTGAATAATGCGTTCGAAGGCTTCTGAATGGGATGTTGCTTCGATTCCACACTGTTATGCCCATTGTCGACTCCCAGAGGATGACTGTTATATTTAGGATAACCGTTGTATTGGTAAGCGGTCGGTCTATACGGGAGCATCACGAAGAAATTGCTCCAGAACGGGCTGTACCCCACACACACGTGGAGTGCGGTCGTTGAAATCACCAGAATTATCATCCAACAGGAGGGAGGGTTATTCCTCGTGGTTCCCATTTTTCCCTTCGTTGTTTTAAGATAGACGACCTCAGTAATGGCCACTTTCGCAGGTTTTGACGCGGTTCTTGGAAAGCTGTGAGTATAAGCTGAGGCTTCCTCCGACCTTCTTTCAAATCCAGCCAATCCGAATGATTTAACTTCCCCTCCCCTCGCTCGCGGCCTACTTGCCCTTGAAAGTGCACTTTCCATATAAAGAGTTAATGACCGTAGGATACACGGATGATCTTCGTCGAACTTGTTAAGTGGGAGGATTTCCGCTCTTTTGACGCACGAATTAACGAGTTTCGGGAGCGTCGTCTCCCGATTATTCGGGTTTCCTTGCGGAATTCGCGAACAAAGCGCTCGATAGGATTGTCAGAGAGGTGGGAGACTATATCTATTCATGTCATCCCTACTTTGCGGCTATTTAGGGGAATTAAAATATAGCCTTCCATTTACGCAAGCCCATTATTTCATTTCTGCCTCTGAGATGACTCTAATGACCAACTTGGACAAGCTTTATATTTGTAGGGATTATTTTCGGTCCCGTCTTCAGAGAGCCGCGTTTTACTAGAAACCAGGAAAAAGTAATAAATAAAGTAAGTAGTTGAAGCCCGAAACCGTGGAAAATGACAGAAATATTTCCTGTTTAGTAAACAATATTAGATTTCAGCATTACAGTTAGCCCAAGTATAGCCAATTCCATCCATAGATTTAGCTAGTCGATGATAAGTTTCCATTAGATCAAAGAAGATTTCTCTAAGTCCAGAGGTTGATTATTTTCATATAAACCTGATGTGTGAAATGAATTCTTAAAATACGATCCTATGTAAAAGTGAACGGATTTCCACCCTAATTGGTTAATTCGACGGCTAAAACTGTAATGCAATTGCATTTTTCGGCCAAATATAACTCTTCTTTGATATTTCTCTTAATTGTGTCGTTTGCTTGCTGTTCGAAATTTATCGGATGACTGGAACTCGAATATCGCGTTTATCTTTAACAAAAGTGGTCCTGATTTCGATTCCATTTGCGGGCAAAATAGCTTTAGAAACACTTTTTTTTTAATACTACAACTACGATATTCATAGGATATTTTTTGCTATTTTAATTGTGACTACGACCCAGATTGCTGCCGTTTCGGCAAACATACATATGAGTTCTGAAATTGTTTTAACGTCGTAGCGTGGAGCTACAGTTATAGCAAACAAACCGATAGCAGCGTAAAGAATTACCAAACTTCCTTCTTATATTTTGCGAAAAATCTATACGTATATTTTCGGGATTTCAAATCTATTTCGCGATTAGATGATAAAAGTAAGAATATTTATTTAAGAGTTTCTGTTATGAATAATCCCTCTTAGTGATCCTCTTCCTACTGACATTATTTTATATTAATTAAAAAAATAAAACAGTTCTGTGACGAAACGAAAAATTAAAATTTACATTTATTAGTGTCAATACACCTTTAATAGAATATACTTAAATATTAACATA
>KZ308173.1:1866245-1891450 GCA_000376725.2 Ladona fulva
TAGTAAATTCTCAATTACTAATATGCCCTAATTTACTTTTACCCTTAACATTTTACACTTATTACTTATACCTTTCTGCTAATATTTATTATTGAATCTCATCTGATGAAAGTAAGTATTATTTCTCACTTGAGCAACATTACTTCAAGGTTTAAATAAAGGCTTAGTTTCCTTAAAATATTAAGAGAAAGTACGTTCTTAGAGATATAGCCGATATTATGCGCCCCCCCTGTTAAATAGGCCTTTCTGATATTGCGATAAAATTTTGAGAAATAGATACCAGAACTAGTCGCCTCAGGAATTCATTTTTTCTGCGAACGGTAGGCGGAAGCAATCGATTGGGGAAGTAGAGTTTCGGTGTATGCACACCTTGCCACAAATTTATTTTGTTTACAAATGTATTTAAATTTGCCGAAAGGCGGATTGCTAGATACAAATTTAAATGCAGATTACTCACATATTCTTGTATTAAGTTATAAATTATTGTACCTAGTTCGAAATGTGTCTTCATATAGTAAATATAATGGAAAATCATTGCAACCTCGGAAAAATTATATCACCGCGTAATAATTCTATTTGTTTTCTTAAATCACACGATGATTCTCCGGAAAATGAAAACAATATTTCTTCTTCATCCACAATTATTTGATGTGCTTCATTTTATCATAGATAACTTTTGGTTACATGGAAGAAATTTATCCGAATATTTAATGTATCAAGTTTTACAAAAATCTTCAAAATACGCTAAAATCTTAAGGTTTTCTACACAAGAATATTTGTGAAATATTCGTGATGTTTTCATTCTTTTAAGGTAGGGATAAGATAGGAAATTACATTATTGCTCAATGCAACTGAATCTTTGTTTTAAATTATGACTTTTTTAGGCGAAACTTGCGAAAAATCCAAAGCTAATCTTATATATAAAGCGAATGTCTGCCCGTCTGTCCGTCAGTCGGTCTGTCCTTCTGCCCGTCCCCCTATTTATCTCATAAACGGCTTGACTTAGAGATCTGAAACAAACTGCATTGTGTTCCTACGATGCTGAAACCCCCAAGGTAAACTATTCTCATCTCTGTAAAGGCCCGGGTTCTAACCCAGGAGCAGAAAATACGTTTCCACGTTTCCATAAGAAATGTACGTAAATTACGTTTTCATGACTTGCAGAGTTCGTTTCTTTTACAAAATTAAATTAGAAAAAATGGACCAACGAAATTGAGACAAGTTTTACAAGAAAGGAAAATAATCATTGAATCTTATTTTAGTCGTGAATAATTCATATACATTCGAAATTGAGTTCCTCAGTTATTACGAGACACATGCTGAACGTCAATCCATGTAATCTTGTATCGAATACAACCATGAATTTGATTCCATTCAAACCAGAAAACCGTATTATTCACAACCGATATATTTCTGGCAGGCATCCATTAGGAAAGTCACTTTCTATGTGTCTGGCTGATTTATTGCGTCGCATTTTGTAGAATTTATAGCGACCTTCTTATAATGCAACTCATTTCTCTTGCAATATGCAAGTTAGCGCGATTGGTAGTAGCATTACCTCTAAAATTACCTCTCATGAACGTATATCAGCCATTTTTCTATTGGTAGTAGATGGCTGCAATGTCTCTCTTCGTACCTTAAAAATTAGTGAGTGAAACAGTAAGAAATTTTAATTTTCCTTAGCTAAAATTTTTAGCATTTGTGTATGTTTCTTAACCCAGAATTTTAAACCCCTACGCAACGTCCGATATTAAATTTTGATAAGAAAATACTATTAGTTTAAGATCAACACTACATCGTCTTTCTGGTATACGTGATATATTTATGAATGCATGGTGTACATGCGTTTTTAGATATACGGCTTGATCAGGCTGCATTCACCTTGGGTGTATGACTGGCCATCTCCGATATGGGACCCGGGGGCTAATTTCCATGGGGCCCCTTTCTCCGCATCCTCTAATGCGACGAGTAGTTGTAAATAAATGTAACGTGATATGTGACAAAACAAACTTTCTTGCTGGTGTGCTGCTCACCCTCTATCATAAGGATAAATAAAAGACGTTTACCATCTACATCTATAATGGTTACCATCTACACCATTCATCTTATAATAATATTACATATATATGCCAAAATTACTTCGTCGAATATGGGGACCCGGTTGCTAAGCATCCATCGAACCCCTCTCTTGTCTGGCCTTATTAAGGTGACACGTGATCAGCACATAAACTATCACGCCGCCGTATTTACGCCGCCGTTTTTAGCTTTTCTAGACCGCTAAAAATAGCTCGAATAGCTTCCAATTCCTTCTATATGCTTCGATGAATGTCTCTGTAAATATTAATTAATGAAAATGTAAATATGGTTCCAAAAATTTGGTTTACTTATCCTTAAAATTCGTAACCAAATCCTATTTTAGAAAAGGCAACATTTTCATTTTGGATAGTACTATTAACAAAAATACCCATTGTTCAAGCTGATTATTCGTATTCATCATCTAAACCACTTTTCATCAATCTATATACTAGGAAAAATTACAATACCCCCCTAAAGAATTCTGTCTCAGTACAATTTTCATCCTTGTCTAATGTGCTTTTGGTCGGAAAGCGCGTATGGGAGTTCTATTAAATTAAAAGTAAATGTCTTCTCACAAAAAAATGCATGCACCAAGCAAGAATCAGTTTAAGTTTTGAGTTAAATCCAGTCATCGCAAGAACGCCGGACGTTCGAAGAATCGAAGGAGGGATTTGTGGAGACTCAATTGTTAAAAGCATACTACGAACAACTGGGGGATCCCAGCTCGATTCCTTGCCACAGACTTTTTCTTTTCCGATTCTTGGTCGATTTTTTGAGTTTTCTGAGCAAGAATTGGAATTAATCTACCGATAATGATCCATTACCTCAAAGAATTTATATTCCTAAATCTTTTATTTTGCCTTTTGTGTACGCCCAATGAAGAGAAAACTCAAGGACATTCGATGGGATTTCTTAAGCAGCGAACGTTACGATGGAAATTTGATTCATTTCTGTTTACTTTCTCTGCATTAAATAATCATCACGTGTATCATTTTTAAATGTACCGCTAGCCTTCAGAAAAACTCCGTACAATTCCAATCTGCTCGCGACAAGATTAATTGCAGCATACGGTAGCTTTGATATCATTCCAATGGGTGAATGAAGGTAATTCTAAAAGAATGAATAGGTTTATGGATTCATGCAACACTTACTTCAGGGAAGAAGGGAAGAATGCGGGGATTTTTTAAGGAGAAATAAGAATAAAGTTAAGTTAAAGTTAGAATGAGAGTAAAGTTAACTTAATTTAAAGTTAGCTCTAAAGAATACAACCGTTTCAGAAATGAAAACTTGAGATTTAACTGTTGAAGGTGAGGTGATGCGGTCTTCAAAAATAATAGAGGGCGATAGCTGCTAGCTATTAGGCGACGGAAAGAAAAAAGTAGATCTATTAGCCTAGATATGATTGACCCATTATTAGGCTAGGTTAGGCCGGACCAGACCTCTCCTATACATAACACTTAATGCTGTTATGGTGACACAACAGAAAAGAAAAAGTTGATTTACAAGAAAAAAAATCTTAAGTCAACTTTCTGTGGAGTAAAGATTTCAGGAAAACCTTCACTTAGATAGGTGTTTCACGGAAAAACAGGAGGGAAGAAAAATGAAGTTAACCAAGAAAATAGTAAACAGATTTATGTGATATACCTTTACGTCATTTAATCAAAGGAAATGATACTCAAATTTTATGTAAAATAATCGCAAAAGATAATAACTGTTGAGAACAGTAGAATGCGTAAAATCATGCAAATATACTTCAATACTGTTTTAAGTTAGAGAGTGAGCATGTAAAACATAAATCCTCTAAACTGAGAAAAAGTTTCCCGTTCTTAGATTTTTTCTACAAGTAATGACCATTTGAGGAGAAAATATGCGCAATTCAACATGCTTTAGGGAATAATAAAAATGTAAATGGATTATTCTGGGCATAAAAATAGTATTATTCGTATTTTAATTTAGTTAATATTTGAAACAAGTTGTTCAATTTTTCTGCTAAATAGCACAATCTGTTGAAAGCTTTTATTACACGTACATTTGCACATACGTAAGTCTCAATTATGGAAATTGAGACTTAACATTCCCGTGTTACATTAAACCCGGACTTAAGAAATAACTTCAAGCAATATCAAACTCTATAGAGCTGTTTTTCTATTTAAGTATTCGGGCAACATGTTTCTTAAATGTCTATGACTACCTTCAGTAATTGTCTATGTTTTTACCCTGCAAGCCACCTTTCGGCGTGTGGCAGGGGGTGCACGCACCATGACTCTATTTCCCTAATCGATTATTTTCGCGTATCGTTCGCGGAAAGAATGAGTTCTTGGATCTATTTGTTCTGGCATCTATTTCTCTGATCTTTCTCGCATTATCGGAACGGCCTATGTAGCATGGTGAACGCATTATATCCGCTACATCATCTCTAAACGTGCTTTCTCTGAATTTATCCAGTAATCTGATCCTTTGCTGGACTCTTCTAACTTCCAATGATTCCCATTTTGCTTCCTGTAGCATTTGAGTGACGCTCACTGATTTATCGTAGCAATTCTTTAGTAAGTAATATGAATGACATGCGAATTTTTCACACTTTTTAAATGGGACAATGACTACATTTCGTGGATTATGTAAGGTTTGGGCTGAAACGGTAGATGATAAAAAGAAGAAAATGAAAACCCAACATAAATAACGATTGGCCTTCAAAGCACCGTTATGAGGGTTAAGTAACTTCTTCGAGTGGCACTGCTACTTTTCCTTTTGAAGTTATTCACCTTCGAGTTCTCATAACTACAGAGAAAAGGCATGAAATGTAACTATTCGCCTCAAGAAGAGCAAACTACGAAAGATTCGAAGACTGCGAAATTTCAATTTTTATTATTCTTACTAAATGATTACTTCAGTCTGCATGGAAGCTTTTTTGACGAAAACTGTGACATCGGCGCATTGGATAATCCCTTAGATAAAATTAATGCAGTCAACTCACCCTTTTCAATTCCTATTCATGTTTGCGAAGTGAAAACGCTCTGATTCTATTTCTTTATTTCTGTAACTGCTTAAGTCTTCTTCAAGTCATCTAACTTTTTGCTCTATGAGATTATTCTAACGCAGACGTCGGCGCTTACATTGATTCACTAAGGGTATTTTTTTAAAGAAGGAACACATATTTATGTATTTAATAGGATTTATTACATTTTTATCATTTTATTTTCAAAATTTATTAACAGTATTTCAAATGAAATAATCATGTAACCATAGTAGATTCTTGCAATGGTGCGGTTCACAATATACTTCGATTTCGTGTTGAAAAAATGTTGACAATAAAGATATATATATAAACGTGTTAGCTCACGCAACATACTTTTTAGGTGCGGTAATTTTTATGAACCTGACTTTTACATCTTCCACGAAACGAGTACATAACAATGAAACAAATGAATAATACTAAACCAAGTTGATATGAATCACTTTGACGGTGAGTTTAAACTTGGTTCGCAGTAGTTACCATTAATGATAAACTGCATAATACTGACGCTTAAGAACACAATGACATCAGGTGAAAAGTTTAACATAACATGCTGAAAACTAGCTGAGTTGTGAAACCGTCAGGCAGACACTACTCGCTCACAGCTTTACAACTGCTACTGACGATTTTAAAGTGTGGTAAACAATCGGAGTGCAGATTCTTTTTCAGGATACAGTCTTCTAACCGCAGCGGAATACCTATTGCGTTTCCTCTGCTCACTTAGGCGAAATTTAGTTTCTATGGTAGTGCGGCTTCGTAGGTTCTGGGTGGTTTGGCTTCAATGGCTCCGGGTGGTTCGGCTTCAATGGCTCCGGATGTTGAGGCCTCGGGGAAGGCTCCGGGTGGTATGGCTTGTGCGTGGTGGTGGTTGTGGAGACGTGGTAGGTAGGCTTGTGAGTGGTGGTAGTGCTTGGGACATCATGGTGAGGCTTTGGGGTCGTGGTTGTGGAGTGGTGAGGCTCGTGGATTGTGGTGCTGGAAACTTCATGATGGGTTGTAGTGGATGGGGTGGATATCTCATGATGCTTCTCGGTTGTTCCATGGTATGTTCCTCTGGTGGTGGTCTTAGGCTTCAGCGTCACCACGTGAGGAGGCTGCTGGGTATGATGATTCTCCGGGTGTTTCGGAGCCACGGTGGTGGATGTGTGCTCATCACGGTGGTGTGGAGGAGGTCTCGTGGTTGGTGAGGCCACAGCAGCTGCCACAAGAAGAGCCAAGGCGATTGCTAGCTTTGCCATTATTCTCGATTTGGAGAGGATGTAAGAGTTCCGTGCTAAACCTTAGAACTCTGGATGTGATCTGTGATCTCCGTCCCTTCTGTAGCGCCTTATATATACCCCGAAGGCCCTTGATAAGTTGAGGAAAAAGTGAACTACAATGGCCGTTTCGTCGAACATTTCCCTCGCCAAAAAGTGGTCAGTCCGTTCGAGGAATCAGAGTGACGTAAGAGGAAAGGGATATCGTAGGGTGTGGAAATTTCTCGGCGAATGATAACGAAGGATACTGAAGATCATCAAATTTACCATTCCCCTCAGCTTCGTCCGCTCCGTGTTTTCCCCGCGGAAGATTTACTGTCTTGTTCGCTCGTCCAAACAGGTTTTCCATCAATGGTTACTGAGAAGGAAAAAAACTCGAACGCATGAGAACAGCGCGTGGTCAGCCGATTTTATTCTTTGTCTTTTTTTGCGATCCAGTTCTTGCTCATCGTATGAATACATCAACAGGTTTTCGGGAATAAGCCGTCCCTTCCGAAGAAAAGCATTTCCATTTCATTTACGTCAAGTCATTTGCTTTATGACTGCGTAACTAAACTGACGAATATGTGTTGCTTTGGGGAGGGGAAAAAAATTCTTCGACTGTAAGTACGAAACCTGGAGTTCTTTTATGAATCACTCGCAGGGATATTGAGCTTATTAAAAACCTTAGACGATAATTTCGGGGAAATTTTGTAAATTCTAAAAACTTGTCATATTCAAATTTTGGAAGTTGATTCTGTTTATTCGCGGTGTCATTCCTCCTTTTAAGTGAACCATTGGCTGTAGGCTTACATGCTCAACATTTTAGGATATAATATTTCTTAGAGTGATTCTCCTTTGAGGAGGTCTGACGATGTTGCACTTAATCTAAATCGTTTTTCGAAATTAATAATATTAATGCTTGAAATTCTCGTGCGTGAAACTCATCGAAAAAGGTTTTAATAACAAGATCGAATCGTTCGTGGAAGCTTATATTTCAGAGATAAAATCATACCCAAGTAACCGCCATTTATCACCGAAATGTATTGGACGTGACTGTACTTCAATTCATATTTGAAGAAAATGCCTTCGTTTTCTCCACAAAGTAATGACACTCGCTTTTGTCGCATTACTTGGATTTTCATCCGTGAATGGTTTTATTTATGCACTTTATTGGGAAAAGTAGTGCAAATATAAAAGCGTTGATTAACTCTTTGGGTATCCTATATTTCTAAAAATTTAAAAGTATAATTGTATCTATCGAGTAGAACTGTTCTAGCTTTTATGGAAAAAATCGGCCCTAGTAATGGCAAAAGGAAATAGTAGCAAATAAACTAAGGAAAGGAAATTCTTTCCATTGGATCTGAGGTTGCGCGATGGTATTAATGGATTTTGAAGGTCATTCGTAGAAAAAGGGAAAGATTCTTGGAATCGAAATTTAATTATCTATACTGCAACTTTTCATAGAATTTTAAATGAAAGAAAGCATTGGGTAGGAAAATGAAATCAAATAGCGATAATGACAGTAAATCGACTGATAAATTTTGAATTTCCAATTTATCGTGAATATGTTTCGGTGAAGGATGTTTCTGGAGCCATTCAAATTTTACGAAAAAATTATGACGTGAAAAAATAATGCGTAGTTTTAGCATTAAATGATCTGAAAAAATGCCATCCAGGTGATAAACTTGATGCTTTCAAGCTTTTTATTAGAAGGACGATATACCGTTTGCCACATAAATATAACGATGAAAAAAACAAACAACATTTTGTTATTTTCCGTGCAAACTGCAATTGAAGTTATGCAATGCATTCAATGATAACTGTTAATGATCACCATGCAATCTAGATTCCATTTATTGTCAATTGATTCAATAAAACAATTTCAAAACATAGCCATTTGTTTTGAGGCGTATTGTTTCTCTCAGAAACTTCTGTCTGAATTTAGATCACTGAAGTTTCTCTATATAAAGTGAGATTTTTATTGTTAGTAACTAACGATAAATGGGATTATATATTTATTACAATTTAATTTTAATGTCCCCCGCGATACTTTCCTCTTAAATAAGTATACATCTTTTAAGACAATCGGTGGAACAGAGAAGCACGCATTACGTCAATTTATAGTGGGTGGGAGATAAAAAAATAAAAAAATGTAACTGAAAAATTGAAGTAACTCAAAAATCAGAAAGAAACTTAAATAATTGCACTCTTTCAGATTCAAAATTCATCTGAGAGAGTCACGGGTTCTTCCTTGAAATCGAGTAATCGTATCCAAGGAAGGACGAAGTCTGCTGCGTAACAACCTTCTGCACTGCGCAATTTAAGTTTCGAGTAACTATTTGGAAGGTGACCTAATGAAGATTCTTCTGGAACTCCTCTGAATCAGCCACTTCACGTGTTCGTGTAAGTACTCCGCAATTAATATGGAACATTCTCTTATAAGTAGGATGGAAGATATTTCTGGGTTTTTCATCAAGTAATATTTTAAGAGCTTAGTATGCTATGAATTAATAATAACGTTCAATTTTCTGATTTATTTCCTTACGTTCAATCCTTTTAAAAGCAGTTGGCAAGCCAAGGTGCTTGATAATACAGAAAAATTAGGTGAAACAGTTTTTGGAACTGCGAAAGAGCTATTTAGTTTATTTATTAGGAAAATTGAATGACATATAATAATTATTATATTAATATAATGTAGGGNTTGTCAATTTGATGAAATAAATAAAAGAAAAAAGCCAGGGACGGTCCAGTATATATATATAGTATAGTATAGTCCAGACAATACAAAAAGCAATCATCGATTGGGGTGTCAATATGTGATTCGCAAGAAAATATCCTCCTTACTCCGACGAAATCACCAAAATCGGGAATTATGTAAAATTACGAGAACTTATGTACACAAGTTTTAAAGATACATGTCTAACACGAGGTAAAAAAGGAACGAAAAAAATCCTTCATCTTGGAACGCTCATATCACGAAGATTCTTTGACAAATTGCAGATATTTAGCAGAACAAGAATATTCCCATTTTTCAAATCCTGAAAGTTTATTGATAAACTCTCTATAAAAGTACTGCGTCGTCAGCAAAACTTTAATATTTAATTTTATCAATCAGTACTATTCTTTAAGGAATTAGAATGGTTGCTATAGAAAACTGTTCACCAACCGATGCTGCGCCGGGAACACTCCTTGCCTCGGGCGTCAAAATACCTTGGACCGTTGCTGAAGAAAGCCATTATTTTTAATCGCTTCCCTTATACGCAATAAAATGTCTCATAATGCAGTTTAAGTAGAGAATAGAAGATATACATGTGTTTTACTATTATTAATGAAAGTTCAAATACGCAAAACTCACTTGTGTTCTTTCAACATTAGTTATACGTTGATATTCGTAATTTTTTTTTCATAATCGATAACATTATGTTAGTTAATGTTTCAAGGGAGAGGAGATTTATAAGGTTCGGTCAAGTTCGTTCCATTCTTTCCTCTTTTCCTGTTTGGTTAGCAAAATATATCATTCCAATCAAGATGAGCCTCATTTTTATCACTAGCTGCCTAAATGTTATTATTTAATATTTCTCATTGTATTTACGTGATTTCTCTCGCACTTATATATGATAAATAAAGTATAGAAGTAGTATGTAGCATCTAAAGTTGTTTGACAACACTTGCGCTGTTTTGCAGAAATTGCTATTATTTTCATAACTACAAATATTAAAATACTTTACAAAAATTTTAAGCACCAAAGAACTTCTCGATATCTGTATATAATGTTAATTGTTTCTCGATTTTACTTAAAAACAGCTCTGATAATAAAATATATTCTAGATACGTGTATCTCTCAATCAAAATTATCGCACATCTTACAATGAAACAGACTTTCCTGAAATAAATTTAGAATAAATGCTAACCCTATTATTATTTTAAAATTACTACTTATTCACACCTTTGTTTAAGTTACACAGGACTTACGAACAGGAATTTTCTTAGATATGATTTAAATTCCAGCTTAGCAACTTTCATTACCTGTGGTCTAATAGAATATTATTCTACATATTGCTTGACATCTTGAAGCTTGTCGAAACATCTTCCATTATATGCTTAACAACGCAGTTACACTCGCAAACATTCAATGAGTAATGATATTTTTGTGTGTTGATTTGATAAGAGAATTCACTTCAAACTTTATATGCAACTCTTGCAATTATACAGTAATGCATATGATATTAATTTTTTGAATTTGATCCGAAGAATATGCTCAAAAGGTATTAATATGCACTGAGAGTTGAAGATATATCCTTAATGATATTTTACGAACATGGTATTACTTAATCTCCCCTGTGTTTGCGCCAAGCGAATTTTCTGAGTTAACTCAAGGTTTGAATTTGTTCAACTTATCAATCAGTTATTAATATACTTTTAGAATCAACTTCAATCGGCGTCGTACTTTGTTCAAAATATTCAAATATAGAACTGACATAATTCACGACTATACAATTTATTCCTGTTTAATGTCTCTAGAAAGTTTTGGAGTAGTTATGACCTCGAAAGTCATAAAAAACACCGTACGTCATCTGTATAAAAGATTCACCAAGTGTGGAAATTGTTCTGTAGAGTGTATATTGTTCATCTTCTTGAGTGTTTTCTGAAAATAGACAATTGCATCTGGGTCTTATAAAACGAATGTTTTCATCTTATGTCATCTTGTGTGATCATTCGGTTAATATCTAGAGGAAGATATTTTTATGGTAAAGTAAAAAAATATTTGTTTCTCAAACACGTGCCTTCATGATCTTTCAGCACTCTGAAATGCAGTACAGCTAAGGACAGTCCACGGTCATACAGAAGTATTTTGTTTGCATGTACGGTTGAATGGGTAAGTCATAATCTTAATTAGAGTTAGAATGCGCTTTAATCAGTATCACAAATACATTTATGCTGGGTGAGTTATGCTTTAAATTTTTACTCAGTCTGTTTAAATTGAAAAACACGATTTGAAAAATCGTTGCAAAAGAAAAAATTATAAAATATTTCGAAGAGAGTTTTGTAATATGTAAGAACTAACATCTAATATATTCTGGGTTCTCATATTATAAAATTTTTACGTATGTAAAAAATTTCGTCGAAATATTTTATCTTTTTTTTGCAATACATTTTCAAATACTGCTTTTCAGTTTGAACCGACCAACAAAATGAAAGCATAACTCACTCAGTATTAGAAGTAAAAATATTTTTACGGTAGATATCTCAATATCGAATATACAATTTTAATTGTAGAAGAATTGCGTCTTGCACCTATCATTGCTTGTTATACTTAGAGATAAATCCAATACATACCATTTGACTTACACGCAATGATAAATGCATGTCTATGTGCACATGTGACTCAAATTTATATATATTCATCGAAAATTTCTCAATTTTTATGAAAGGAGGAGAAAATTCGCTTCACTAAAAGTAAGCTCCAGGAAAACTGATTGATCAAAACTAAATTTAAAAAATGGCAGTTGTTTTATTATATATAAAATTTCACAATCGCTAGCATTAATACATCATAGAGCGTGTGTCATTACCTACCAGATAACAGGTAATTCCCCATTTTAAATCGACAGTTACTATAGATACGATTTAAAATTTTACCTTAGAAAAGTTGCTTGCTCTATATTAAATTTTCCGTAAAGAGAAAAATTTCGAAAATTGGTCTCAGAAGCGTGGGCGTACCTATTGCCTAAATTTGCAGCTCGTAACATGTTTTCTCTGAACGTATTCCCCAATTCATACAGTCCATATAAACTTATATATGGGGAAGAAACAGCTATATTCTGATATAAGTATATCCAAAAAACAACGAGGCTCAAAATTCCAAAAACATATATGTTCATTTTCAAACTTGAGGTTAGTCACGTTCATTACTAAAAAAATTAATTTGCCAAGTTGTATAAAAAGGACGAATTTTTTGATGTTGGCACCACAGAGCTGTAAGGTCAAGGGCATCCGATTGCGTATTTCTGAGGCTTCAAGCAGATGAAAAAGCACGGGAAAACCGGTCCAAGTGTTTTGATAAATATCCTTATCTTAGTGTTTAAAATTCTACAGTTTTACATAGAGAAAGTACTATCTCTTATTTAAATGAATACGCTGGATCGTATCCCTTATTGTTACCGAATACTTATTTCGATAAATAAATATTCTCTCTTCTTCAAATTACAGGAAAGTGGTAATTTACTCGAACATATAGTAAAATAGCACATCGTTATACTTCTATCTTATTATTATAAATTCGACGGAGCGGCGATTTACTTTGTAGTATTCCATGACAGGTTGTTGAAAAAATCACCACTTTTCAAGGGAAACTGGTAAATTTAATCTCAAATAGTATTGTGCAAAGTTATTTGAGATTAAATTTACCAGTTTCCCTTGAAAAGTGGTGATTTTTTCAACAACCATTCTATCTTATTGCTGTGTTTAGTTTATAGAATCCAATTTGCTCAAACCTTAGCAACGCTTCACCTTAACCAATAAGGAATTAATTCATAAGAATGGTTTTCATTAAAAATTTTAATGATAATGATAGGAAATACAGTATCATTTTTATTAAAAATGTTTGTAAATAAATATATTTACAAGATTGTTCTTTGTCATCATCTCAAAACTGATGAACTAATATCACTTCAGTCTTATGTAGCTCTATTAAAAAAATTTCTACGAGTAGGTTGATGTAATAATGGGTACATTAATTACTATTATCTCTAAATAATGCCAATGACTAAATGATTTTAACATAAAAACACGCAGTTTAGGGCACCACGTCGGAAAATCTTTCGAACGAACTCAAATTGCGCGAAGGCATGAACATTGCTTATTAACTTATCAAACGAAAATCAGTGATTTAACGAGATACTTCATTGATTTTGAAAACTCCATCAGATTTTAGGTAATTTTGCACTGGATTTGATTCAGGAACTATTGAGTCTGTGGTCGTGGCTTCCTCCGTCGTTCCTTCATTGATGACAGTATTGGCGGTCGATAGGATGGTCTTGATTTCTTCGATCAGACCGTCAAACTGGGAATGGGAAGGTGTCGAAGTCGATTCCATATTATCTTCTTCTGATTCTGACTCGGTCTTTGGAGTTGTTGTCTCAGAATCATAATCTCCGGAGGAAGAGTCGGTGGTAATTCCGCTGGCTGCTACCAAAAGCGTTTCTTTCTCCGTGGTGGTGGCTGCCTCAGTAGTTTGTGCAGATGATTCATTCTCTGGTCCAGCTTGGGTTTCTCCTATCAGTGGAACTAGTGCATCATCGGTTGACGTCTCGATGGCTTCTTGCTCGGTATCACTCTGTAGACTAGGAGCGGATATGGTGGTTGTTGTGGTAATAGTACCAGGAACTGATTGGTCTTCTTCTTCCTCGTCGGGTTGCTCCACCTCATTTCCAACTATTAAAGTCGTCACATTATTATTGGTATTTAATTCGGGCGTTGAAGTTTCCACCACCTGCACGCTAGATGACGTGGCAGAAGTCTCAGATCCTTCCTCGTTGAATGTGGGCGTTGAAGTCTCCATCCCCTCCGTATTAGTGGGAACGTTATCTCCGGTTTCGCTGCTTTCCGTGGGCATCTTAGGGGGTGGCCTGGTGGTGGGCGGTCTCATATGCACAGGGTACCACCAAGGAAGGAGGATATCCCAAACATCTGTGGTGTTTGTGGGCGGCTTTTGCGTTCCCGTGGGCTGTAGATTCGAGGTGTCCGGATCCTCGCCGGGGTGCAGAGGCGTCGGAGCTTCGGGTGGAGGGATCTGCGGTTTCGGGGGAGGGAAGGGCAACAATGGTGGAGGAAGAAATGGTGGATGGGGATGAGGATGGGAAGGAGGGAATGGGAGGAGTCCTGGCGGAGGTAGTGGCATAGGAGGACGCATAGGGGGAGGATGAGGGTAAGCAGGAGGGGATGGCATTGGAGGAATGTTAGGATTACCTGGATGATAGGGGGAAGGAGGAAAAGGTTTGTGGAAGGGGAACGGAGGGGGATGGAACGGCAAGGGTAAGGGGGGTGGTGGGGGTGGATGGTTGAAAGAATCTACGGTTTTGAAGGGGTGGGGTGGTCTAGGCCCGGAAGGGTACAATGATAACTGATCCTGGGGGAACTGAAGGTCAAATTTCTTGGAGAAGTCTCGTAAGGCTTCGTGAACCCGCCTTTCTATCGCCCTTGACGCTATAGCCACATCAAAGGGGTGGAAGAACCTAGCCTCCCTCCCCGCTTGCCTAGGAATATCTTCGCGTGCATTAACCTCTCCGACGTTCTCCGAGATCAAGTGAGGATGGAGTGGGATTCCCGATCCGTAAGGGCCATCCGATGGCGGTCGCACCTCTTGGTGGTAGAACCCCGCTTCACTCGGTATTGCGTCCTCTTGCAGGGTATCCTCCGATATCTCCCTCAGAGGAGGTAACAAGTACTGGTATTCCGGACCGAAATAACCGCATGCGGTCCGAAGCACGAGACAAAAGAACGTCACTTTCACTGAGAGCCACATCCTCACGAAATAAGGAAACTTACACTTGATGAATTCCCTCTGTGATGCTCCCTTTATGAGCCGGGAGTTGTGTACTGCCGCTCGGATCGGTGGGTTGTATATATATAGCTTGACTCTGAGTGGGGAGGTTCCTCCTACATGAGACTCTTCTCCTTCGAGCCCCTCCTTCCCCACAGCCATTTTAGTCTTCCTTCCTCCACATCATCGGTAACATTAGGCCTACCTCTAGAGAAGTCTGCTATTAATTTTTTTGGGGCCACTTCCTACTTTGCGCATTCTGAGAAAGAGTTTGTCTAGCCCGCTGACCTCACCCACGTTGACTTACACTCGTTCCACCATTAGCGCTTGAATAAGACGATAGTTTAAAAAAGAGCCAAGTCCAGGTAACTTTTCACACCTCAAAGGAATCGATTTGGAACATTCTCACATATTAAGAAAGGTTGTTTCGCTAATTTAGTCCCTCTTGAGGAGTGGGGAAACGAGGGTAGGTTAAAACGTTTTTCTCAGCACTATTTGAATTTCGAGGTAGTGAAACTGAAATATTACGAAAGTGAATGCCAAATGGAAATAGCATTCGAATATTTATTTACTCCTAGGAGTATACTATAGATTAGTGTCAATGTCGACGTTTTTAAATAATCGAATCGCCTACTGTGTCCAGCACTTACTATGATGTGATGCTTTATTTAATCTTTAATTTCGTCGTGTAAAATCTTAACAATTGAAGGTAAATATGTTAATTATGTTTGCTAATATTCTTCGAGGATAGATTTGTACAAAGCTATGCATAATTTATTTCTATATTAGGTATTCCTCTTTTACATTATACCTGATTTCAAACTTAAACACAGAATAAGTTTCTTTTCGATATGTTTTAAATCTTTGTCGTTTATTGCGAACAATCTTGTGCATTTTTCTGCTTGTCTAGCATTCATGAAATCGGAAAATAACGGCGAAATATCACACGTGCTCATTTTTTTGGGGGTGTCAAGGTTCTGTCCTGCTTACATCCTTAAGGAAAATACATTTGTCCTCATTCTCCTCGACTAGATAAAAGTAACCCCGTACATACCGTACTTTTTAATCAACAACACTCCGTTGAGGAGGGTTGACTAACGGGACGATGATGGGGAATCACGCCGAAAAGAGTTTAACGGGAAAGAAGCTCTTCGAAATTTTCTCCTAGTAACGTTTCCGGGAAAAAAGAGTCGAGCGATTCAATGTAATTTAAGCGAAGTTTAGGAGAAAGCATTAAGGATGACTAAGCAATGGAGACCCTACCGGATCTTTCATATCTGTGGCCCGCTAGAAAGCTTTAAAAATCGTAATTCCGTAGCGACGCTCTTGTTTTGACCTCGATAAAACCAACATTTGTCACTCGTCTCAGGAGGAAAACACTTCCTTGTTGTCTTTTTGCGGTCGCAGCTTAGTCACGGACCTTTTTGTTTTGGGTAATGCGGACTTGAAAGAAGGAAAGAATGGCAGGAAGTATTACTTTACTAGGATATATTGTTTCTGTAACCGTTACTCGATGAATGGAATGTTTTCTTTCGTCTCTTTATAATACATAAAGAAAAACGCACCCTTATTTTACTTGGTCTAAGATATGTCCTGTATGTATGTATAATATAAGTATTGCTATGATATTATGAAAGCTCCTGAGATATTTGGTATGCAGAATAATGAAATTCATTTTGGTCACTACTTATCGAATGATATGTGAATAATTACTCATATGGTCATTGTGTTTCTCTAAGAGAGACTGCTTTCATAGCATTCTGACTCAGAGAAAATATCATGGGAAAATACATCATTCCTCTTGTTGCATAGCAATACTTAGCATTCCATTTCCAAAGGTTTTGGTAACACAGGGTGGTAGAGTTGAGGTTGAAACCGACCTTCGAGCTGAAACATTGGCAGACTGAATTTATATTTATGGCGAAGATTTATGTTTACTGAAAGAGGATGGGTAGGAAAACTGTTAATCATTAAGATAAGAAATTTAAAGTATGAACTCAAAGAAATCGGAAATCCAAGGTATTGATCTTGGTTTCCATTTCAGTCTAATTTACAGAGAGAATGAACAAGGCAACAGAGCGCGTTAATTCATCTTTTTTGAGTATAGTCGTTACCCTTCGAATATATTTTCTCGCGTCTTCACTCGTTCTCCGTGAATCCGGTTGTGATTGTGAACTCTTTTTCATATTTTAAAAGTCATAAGTATAAATAGGTATGTATATAAAAGGTATACATAAGTGGGGTAAATAATGGCCTTGATTTCTTAATGAGGATTCTCTCTAGTAGAGACAAAAACGCAATTTTCATCTCATTTAAGACGAAATACTCGTGGGAGTTCACAAATATATTTGTCCTTGAATTTAGGGTGTGTAGAAAACCACGTCATGCATAGAATTTTCTTAAGCAGCAATTTATGCGTCGAAGCTCATTTAAATGAGGTCTAATTCATTGTGGAAATCCCTTCCCATTACATTTTTCCATATTTGGGTTAGGAACAGTGTATAAAGCATCTCAGCTCTTTTCACTGGAAGGACGACTGCTCGATATGGTCCTCTACCTCCGATGACTACGATTGTGATTCGAATTCATGCATAGATCTTCATTTCTGGTGAAAATCAGACTTAATAGCCCTCTTAAATAAAATTCATTTGGCTTATTATTAAGAAACTGATATAAAATGAAATAAGGGAGAACAGCAAGATAAAATACAAATACCATACCAAAATATGAGTAATATGACCAAGAAATTGTGGGAGAGAGAAGAAAAAATAATAACTTATTAATTTATAAAAGATATTTTGAACAGACATGGAAATATGTGACCATAGCAGAGATCTTCTGCGAAGTAAATGAGGGTGTTAGATAAAAAGTAAAGAAGAAACAAAAACACAAAATATTGTATTGTTAAGTTAATTGAAAATAACATATGTATATACATCAAACAATGATCCTCATGAAATTTGGTACATAAACCTGGTTAATAATTGCTTACATGGACTAAAACAGGTCAAGATAAAAAAATAAATGGTAAAGAAACAAAAATAAACGTTATAATATTACTTATTACAGCCCAGGTAAATTTGAAAATATTAATTTGGCAAATCCTCGTAGTTTGCGAAAGTTTTAAATCATGGCTTTGGTAAAATCACATTCTTTCTCAATATTTATTCCCTGCTCATTGCGTCGTAACTTTGGAAATACTCGCCGGAATCTATCGGAAACTCAAAATGAGCTGTCTAATGGAAGTTACTCAACATACACGTTTTCAAAGTTGAGTAAATGTGATATAGAGTACCTTGAGGTACTCTATATATAGAGGTATATAGAGTATCTATGTACCTTGCCGATAGGTGGAAGCACATTATTTTGTAACTTATTTGTAAAAAAATTCATCTATTTAAACAGATGTAAAAACTAGTTCTCCTAGTTAACTCAAGGTTGTTGCATCAATTAGTGCAATGAAAAAGAATGCAGCATCTTTAGTTTGTGAGTTATTATTTATAATGTTTCTTTGTCTAAGTCTTTTCTGTTACCCAAATTAATAGTACTGGAAAGACTTTAAATAATCTTGTTATCTTGGGCATATATATCTTAGCTACGTAATTGTGAGATATGTTAACTGCAGCATAGTAATGGTAATGTAATGTTACTTTAAATATATTTTGTAATTTTTCAGAGGGCATATACAAATCCTAATGGGTATATAATTTGAATTTTTTAAATAGAAAAAATGTTACATAAATGAAAATTAATCGATATCGAAAATAATTTTCTCTTACCGACGTAACACGTATAGACTTACAGAGCCTACTCTGAACAGCATTATTTATTGAAAATGATGATATCACACTTATTTAAAAGATCAGAAAAGGAATATTTACTTTCTTGTGCTATACTTTCTGTATCTTATTCCTGAAGATACCCTATGGTCATGGATTTTATTCCGAAAATTACTTTTTGTTCTCAATGCATCTTGATTTCTCGAAATTTCTAATATCATCGCTATCATTATTCGCTTGAAAAATTTTTAAATTAGAAATATTTATATAAAGAATCATACTTTGTAAATCCCAACAAATCAATAGGTATTCCACTTTTTACTTCGCAGCCTTACTATCATTATTTGTAGTTTTTGCTGTTTTTAGACGATTGGTGGTGATCATGATGTTTTAGGTTTTTGGCTCGAACCCTGGGGTTGGATCTAGCCAGCAACCTCGGTAGATGAATATTCTTCTATATGTTTGAATTTCCCAAATTCAATTCCATTAAATAATTGTAATTGACAAAAATATATATTGATACTTCCGTGATGGAAATATTTCACGATGGAAAATTTCAACAGGCTGGAAATTTACTTCAATTTCGAAGAATAATCCGAAAACATACACTCCAAACAATTGTTAGGTTAGGCGATGATCGTTCTTTCCTAATTTATAACTCGCACAACCAAATCAAAATACGTAATACTTAAGTAAATATTCCAAATTTCAATCGCGTAACGACGATCAAAGTTACACTACTTATTTTGTATTATTTTGCTTGGATTGTAAGTTTTTGGTGCCCTTCTAGTATTTTCATAGCGTTTAATGTATTAGTGCTGTCTTAAAAGCCATTAATTACTTTCTACGGTCATTTTTGGAAGAGGCACTTTAGTAATTTGTGAGGTATTTTTATTTTTTACACTTTCCTGGGATATTTTGATTGCCCATGGGGATGAATGATTATCCGTCAAAAAGCAAAAAAGGTAAACCATTTGTTATTTACACAAATTAAGACATTACTGTGCATAATTAAATCGCCTACCTGTATTTTGATGAGCACAGAAACATGAAGACTCAATCTTTTGCGGAAATTACAGTCATTTTCTCGTAAGTAGGGTACAAACCGATAGCCCCCTTCTAAGGCGTGGGTTAAGTGCTGTTTTTTCAACCGCCGAGAGGAATGTTCGATGAGATATTTTATGGAGATACCAAGCGCGATGGAAATACCCGACGTTGAGAACGTAGAGGCACAGGGTGTGGGAAAGAAGATGATGTTCAGGAAATTGAGGATCGGAAAACCCAAAGGTAGGGGTGCAAGGAAGTCGGTAGATAATAAAAAGGCGGTGAAGAAAGAAAGGGAATGCCGGCACTAGAAAAGGAAAGGCATTCGGCCTAAGGGAGAAATATGTTTGAGGAAGAGATGCCCAGATTTGTAGCAAAGTTTGAGGTTTTTTAATTTCCTCGTGGCGCGAAAACGAAGATTTTTCCTCGGTGTGGGGAATGCCGAATATACTTCGCAGATACAGTGTTAATAAATTTCGTTAGCAATTTAAGCAGTAGCAACTCTCACGCATTTTAAAGTTGCTGTTAGCAAGAACACCTTTCTAAGGGATTCCGCAAGTGCCACCAAATTTTGAATTTACAATCTCTGAAAGTTTATATCGTTTGAGTCGCAAAATTGTAGTATTTATTCAAATTTTTATGTTACTTTGCATTAGATACGTATTTTTTACTCCAACAAGACCGATTTTTGTTTATTTCACACACAGTGTCTTCCATTCTAATTAATTAATATCGATTAATACTATAGCCAGCTGACTAACAAGAGATTTGAGCTCAAATTTTCATGTTTCATAACTTTCTGCGTTCTCATTTACTCAATAGAAGAAAAATAGGAAATAATAAAAGGCGCGAAATTGTCTAAAAACGCTAGAAGTTGGTATTGCGGATACATTTATTAGTTACTGCAGAAAAAGCAAGTGTAATAACATGAGATTAAGCTCTTTTATACGCAAGTACGTAAATTTGTGGTGTACAACAGCTGGATTTTTACTGCACGTCTGTCTACTTAAATCGAAATTGTGGTAAGTAATTCTGATGGAAAAGTACCACTCTCAATGTAATATAATAATAATAATATATAACAGTATATAGTATAATAATAATTATCCCATAAAATATTGCTTCATAATGTAATTTAGCAGAATTGATGTCGATTTAGATTTAAATTCAGGAAAGTGACAACGAGTCACACTTGATAATTCAAGGATAGGATATCGTTCGCGAATCCATTACTGTGTAATGACTCCGCATACGGTTCCTCTTTCTTACAAGTGCGTTCACCTTTGACGGCAAGGATAATGGCTAAAGGTGCTAATTCATTCAAGTGATCTGAGAAAAGGCTACATTCCCGAGCTTTGAAGTTGTTCGTGGGTAGTGCTAAAGAATTTTCGAATGCAATTTAAATGACTCGGTAGCACAAAAGATAGATTGAGAATGCTGTAGAAAAACAAAATGCTCAACCGTTTCCAAGGTTTTTCCTTCCGTTTCGTCCAATTTGGTTGGTGAACTTGGCGGCAATGGTCGATGTAACGTTATGACGACACGGAAAGAACATTTACGCTCAAATTAAGAACTGTAGATTCAATTATTAATTAATTGGCTTTTTCCAAAGGTTAGATATGTGGTTCTGAGGTATTTAAGAAATAGGGAATGTAACAATGGAAGAGTTTTAACCATAAAAATTTTAGTATTATCCGAAATTTTCCTTTTTTTCATATCTTTGGCTAGAAAGTTATGTGATTGAAATTGAACGAATGGAACTTAAGAAAACAAATTACAATAATTTACTGTTACGGGATTTACATTGATTGAATATACGGAACTGTTGTAAATATTGTATTTTGATTGTAGTGGTGCAGTAATGTAGAATAAGTGACGAAATGATACAGTAAGGGATTCTGTAGTAAAAATATTTAAAAATACTTGTATTTCTATTTGTTTGCAATTTAATTTTTCTTTCAATTTTTATCTTGAATTTGTTGTTTTTAATTTCTATTTCCTATTTCATTATCTATCTCAATCAATATTATTGACCATTATCTTTGAATCATGCCGTAAATTAACACCCGGTTTTCAATCTATATGTGGAGTTGAATGTAGTAATTATGTTAATCGTAGATAATATTATTTAGCATGCATATCAGAGAAAGCCGATTTAATTTGGACTCTGGAGTGAAACTCGTTTTTTGAATTCAGTTTAATTCCGAAGGAGAAACGAGCGTAAAAAAGGTGCGAAATTACCGGGACTTGAATCTGGAATAAGTTCACTTTCCGGGGAGATACTTGAACCAAATAAGCTATCAAGCCGTGACACGCTGTTTTGGGAGACATCGTAGGCAAGGCAACGTAGTTTCGGACGTTTGCCATAAGAGCATATCAAAATGTTCTCGCTCGGTAGCTTAATTGGCGAGACCATTCACCAGAAAGGTTTCGGGTTAGTGCCCAGGTCCTCTAAACCTTTTTATTTGTATATATTTTCGTAGGGATTTATCGTGGGAAGATACCTTTACGTGTAAAGTCAACTTCACCCTTTTCCTAAATTGTGGTACCTAATTGTGTGAAGCTATTCGTCTGATAAAATATGCGAATCGCTCAAAAGCGATTGATAATTACAATATATTGTATTCATTGAAGTCGAGGTGTTTTGAGGTTCTCTGGATTACGGAGTAAATTATATACGAATGAACTCGAGCGATTTTTGATGAAATTAATTCTTAATTATTTCAGCTGAAGAATAAAAATATGGAGATACTCATTGTCTTAAAATATATCTCAGAAATAAAAAAATATATAATCTGTTAAAATATAGAAATCAATATTATCTGAAGCTAGGATAAAATCATTTGTTTTGGACTTGTATCGAATGAAGAAATGTGTATTTTTTCAATTTTAATTAAGTCGAGACAACACATTTTAATTTACATATTCCCGATTTTAATTACATCCAAAGAATGTTCGAGAAGATATGACAGCACTGGGACCTTGAGGATGGTAGGCTTTCAGAGATATTTAATATATTCCTACATTTTTCGGCACTTAGAACATTTCTCTTGGCGAGAAAATCTCCCAGCAGGCGTAAGACAATGGGAGAGGTATTTCATTTCCCGAAGTAAGAGAGCTACATTTTTCGATGCCATGAAAGATCGTAATTTCGGTGAAGGATATTTGAAAGTTAATGACTTTCTTCTCCCGTCCCAAAGTTTGCGGGGATATCAATCAAATCAATTTTCCCGCAGCTTTTCGTTCAATAAAACGAATTTCGCATGCGTATTAGTTTCCATCTAAATAACACTACTAGTTTTGGTTAACGTAAATTATATTTTGGAAGCCCATCGATAATTGATTTTTCAGCTGTATGGTTTGATTCAAAAGTCCTTCAAGAAATTGCTGCGTTTTCCTGTGCATACTGCGTGACCTCTTCTACAGAACTGAAGTAGAAGAGTTTGAAGTGTACGTTCCCCATTTAGTTTGTCTTTTGTAGACGATACGATAAAGATTATCGTTTATTTAGCGATTGCCTTAGGAAGTGAGGTAAGAAGAATGACCGGGGCCGTTGCGTTCACCATTCAGTTCAGCTTTTCATATTCTACTACTATTTACTTAATACTACTTCTGATATTTTGAATTAGTAACCTTTCCATGTGTTCATACAACTGTATCTACCTTTAGGTATGAAAGTACCTCATTCTTAATCTAGGACAAGGATATGCAACCCGCGTTCTGCTGTCCGCAAGCGGCCCTCAAACTGATGCCGTGCTGCCCAGCATTTCATCCTCGCCCTGAAATGTACATACTAATAAATATTTCATACAGTTTTATACGTTAAACATTGATTGAGGAGGTGGAAATTAGCAAATTTTTCTTTCAATTTTTATCTTGAATTTGTTGTTTTTAATTTCTATTTCCTATTTCATTATCTATCTCAGTCAATATTATTGACCATTATCTTTGAATCATGCCGTAAATTAACACCCGGTTTTCAATCTATATGTGGAGTTGAATGTAGTAATTATGTTAATCGTAGATAATATTATTTAGCATGCATATCAGAGAAAGCCGATTTAATTTGGACTCTGGAGTGAAACTCGTTTTTTGAATTCAGTTTAATTCCGAAGGAGAAACGAGCGTAAAAAAGGTGCGAAATTACCGGGACTTGAATCTGGAATAAGTTCACTTTCCGGGGAGATACTTGAACCAAATAAGCTATCAAGCCGTGACACGCTGTTTTGGGAGACATCGTAGGCAAGGCAACGTAGTTTCGGACGTTTGCCATAAGAGCATATCAAAATGTTCTCGCTCGGTAGCTTAATTGGCGAGACCATTCACCAGAAAGGTTTCGGGTTAGTGCCCAGGTCCTCTAAACCTTTTTATTTGTGTATATTTTCGTAGGGATTTATCGTGGGAAGATACCTTTACGTGTAAAGTCAACTTCACCCTTTTCCTAAATTGTGGTACCTAATTGTGTGAAGCTATTCGTCTGATAAAATATGCGAATCGCTCAAAAGCGATTGATAATTACAATATATTGTATTCATTGAAGTCGAGGTGTTTTGAGGTTCTCTGGATTACGGAGTAAATTATATACGAATGAACTCGAGCGATTTTTGATGAAATTAATTCTTAATTATTTCAGCTGAAGAATAAAAATATGGAGATACTCATTGTCTTAAAATATATCTCAGAAATAAAAAAATATATAATCTGTTAAAATATAGAAATCAATATTATCCGAAGCTAGGATAAAATCATTTGTTTTGGACTTGTATCGAATGAAGAAATGTGTATTTTTTCAATTTTAATTAAGTCGAGACAACACATTTTAATTTACATATTCCCGATTTTAATTACATCCAAAGAATGTTCGAGAAGATATGACAGCACTGGTACCTTGAGGATGGTAGGCTTTCAGAGATATTTAATATATTCCTACATTTTTCGACACTTAGAACATTTCTCTTGGCGAGAAAATCTCCCAGCAGGCGTAAGACAATGGGAGAGGTATTTCATTTCCCGAAGTAAGAGAGCTACATTTTTCGATGCCATGAAAGATCGTAATTTCGGTGAAGGATATTTGAAAGTTAATGACTTTCTTCTCCAGTCCCAAAGTTTGCGGGGATATCAATCAAATCAATTTTCCCGCAGCTTTTTGTTCAATAAAACGAATTTCGCATGCGTATTAGTTTCCATCTAAATAACACTACTAGTTTTGGTTAACGTAAATTATATTTTGGAAGCCCATCGATAATTGATTTTTCAGCTGTCTGGTTGATTCAAAAGTCCTTCAAGAAATTGCTGCGTTTTCCTGTGCATAGTGCGTGACCTCTTCTACAGAACTGAAGTAGAAGAGTTTGAAGTGTACGTTCCCCATTTAGTTTGTCTTTTGTAGACGATACGATAAAGATTATCGTTTATTTAGCGATTGCCTTAGGAAGTGAGGTAAGAAGAATGACCGGGGCCGTTGCGTTCACCATTCAGTTCAGCTTTTCATATTCTACTACTATTTACTTAATACT
>KZ308173.1:1895146-1913742 GCA_000376725.2 Ladona fulva
AGCATTTCATCCTCGCCCTGAAATGTACATACTAATAAATATTTCATACAGTTTTATACGTTAAACATTGATTGAGGAGGTGGAAATTAGCAAATTTTTCTTTCAATTCTAATCATATTCTAAAATAAAAAAAACCTACTTCGAATATAATTTTTATAAACCAATTTATTCATTATCAATTGATTATTAATTACAAGTAATAATTTAAAATGTAATGAAGTTAATAGCCCTTGGCTGGCAAAATCTTCACGTGACTTAGTTCGGGCAAGACTCACACTCAAGTCACTTCTAACATCTAACCCTTCGTCATATGAAACTGAAAATAGATAGCTTGAAAAAAGTGCACAAAAGAAAACTACTTTGTGGGTTTTAAAACATAAGTTTGCACTTCGGTAAAAGAACAGCTCAGCAGGAAAGCACCCAGAAGAAAGGGTGTGAAAAACCTGCGAATCCTACTGAAAATTACCTAAGTTTTAAGGAAAAGGTAGGTTTAATCATATCTGAAGAGGACTAAAGGATTAAGGAAAGGTTTGAATACTTTGCACGATAAAGTCCTGAGGCTGATCCAAAAAGGAATAACATGTGTGAAAAATAGCGACATGACTGGGACTCGAACCCAGGTCCCCCACTTTCCGTGCAAGTATTCTAATCTGGCAGGTTAGACAACTGGAAGGTGGAAATCCCTGCTTTAAGATGTAACAGATTTCAACTACCAGGTGCATTCACGTTCTGTCTCCGAAAGCTTTTTCTGGGCAAGTACTTGATTCAGGATTTTGAAACTTCTGTTAAATCTAAACGTTATCTTCATAAAGATTTCCACATTTTTAACGTCGTCGCCATGATTTCTCGGCTGCTGATTCCACCACGTTAGTAGTGTATTTTATCTACTGGGAAATCGACGTGCGTTCAAGTTCTAAGGTCTCCAAATTGTTTATGCACAATATTTTACTAACATGGAAATAGATTGCAGGCCGTGCCATTAATAGGAATCGCATCATTCTAATTATTCTTATTAACGGTAAGAAAAGAAGAAACTTTTCTTTAATGGTGTGTTCTCATCATCCATGAAATCGTTGCGACGGCTTTGCAAAAATTGTCGTAGTGTTTATGGAGAATGAATAAACAAAAACAGTAGTTTTTAATTTCTGGGGTGAGTAATTCTTCAGAGAAGTTTGGAAATGTTTCAACGCAAGTGGTGCATATCGGCACAAGAGTAGCCAAATCTCACATTTTCAAATAATTGAGAAAAACGCATTAAGATTTATACCAATTGTCCTTTTAGTCATTTGATGATTGTTACAAGAAATTATTCTTAGAAATTTACAGAAACTCGCATCATCGTTACACTGTGGTTGGAGGAAAAGGAAGTAGTGGAGGCAGGATATCCTGACCAATGCGGTAAATAGTTACGTTGAATCATATAGTGATTAAGGGATTCTTTAGTGTATCATAACTTCCCTTATGTCATTCATACAATTTAATTTTTCTTTCAATTTTTATCTTGAATTTGTTGTTTTTAATTTCTATTTCCTATTTCATTATCTATCTCAATCAATATTATTGACCATTATCTTTGAATCATGCCGTAAATTAACACCCGGTTTTCAATCTATATGTGGAGTTGAATGTAGTAATTATGTTAATCGTAGATAATATTATTTAGCATGCATATCAGAGAAAGCCGATTTAATTTGGACTCTGGAGTGAAACTCGTTTTTTGAATTCAGTTTAATTCCGAAGGAGAAACGAGCGTAAAAAAGGTGCGAAATTACCGGGACTTGAATCTGGAATAAGTTCACTTTCCGGGGAGATACTTGANATCTCAATAAGAACTCCTGGAAATATTCCCCTTATTTATTTTTATATTTTAAGTACGATTATGTAGTGGAAACCAAACATTTGGTTGCTATCGAGATCAATCAATAAACTACCTTCCTGGAGTAAAAAACTTTATTAACAAAACCGAAGCAATTCCAATTCTAAATGCATTTAAGATGGTTATTTCACCTTCTAATATCTCTTTTGTAGTAAAAATGAACAGCTGACGAGAGAGCTGCGGTTCCGAGAATGGCCACCAAAATTCCAAAACTGTATTAGATTCGATGTCTATTTTGCGTCTTTTGGACGCCGACCCGCTGCTCAAAGCTCTACTCAAAATGCATGAATTGCTGCTTTGAGTATTTGTACCCTAATTTAATGGCTATCAATCGGACTTTACGTGTTCATGGTTGAATTTTAATTTTTTGAAGTCTTACCGAAACGAAAGTTCTAAACACTAAATAGGATTGAGTTGTATTGCAATTTTCATAAAGCTATCGAGTAATTATCTATAACTATTATTATGGACATTTTTGTAGAGTACACCATACCACTTACAATATACTCCTACAAGGTTTATTTTATATATACTTTTTACATACTAGGAAGCTATTTTCGCTATTAGATTGAGCAATCTAATAGCGATGAGTGAAATCACTTCATCTAAGTGAAAAGCACTTTTCATACTATGAGATATCTTAACTTTAGTATCTGATAGAGGAGACTTGCTATATGTGAAATTGTATTTACATTATCTTACTGAATTGAAGCAGAGGATTTTGCTACCGTTTTATACTCCAATATACTCGTATATGTTATTGAGACAATGGTGGATAGTGGTAGACGATAGAGGGATTGACTCCCTTGACGTTATTGCAAAAGAAGCGATTTCCTTAAGGCATGAAAAGTAACTAAAATGCAACTACGATTTGTAGAAAATTATCTGTACGATAATTTTAAATGTATTGGATTATTCACGGCGATATGAATGTTTGACATTTTGGCTGGAGGGAATTAAGAAACGATTATAAAAAGGTTTATAATGTATTTCCATAAACTTCCCTCCTCTTTTGCAAGTTTCTGGGTCCAGCCCTAAGCCCACTTCACCATTAAACTAAAATGTAATGAAGATTAAGAGATGAAATAAATTATACTTCGAATGCTGAATGACATATTATATTATTTCCATACGCTAATAAATACAGTTACATGGAAAAAAATTAGAAAAGTATGGCAACCGAAGAATAATACGGAACTAGTACAAAATTCACTTTCTGCTTCTTAGGAAATAATTTATAACTGAATCACAGCTTGCTCATTCACACAAAATCTATAGAAAACAATTCACAACACCTTTGCGTGTAAAATGCAAAAATTAGATGACTAATATGCTTTCACAAGTTTCAACAACTGATTATGACGAGTTATTTCTTCACTTATATTAAGTTAAATATTTTAAGGCAGGACAAAATTAAATGGGCATGAATTCAATTGGAAATTCAGATTGAAAGGTCGATTATTGGATTTAAATACTCTTAGTGAATAGATTAGCAAAGAAAAAGGACGCAAAATTTCGTCACCACTCTGCTAGTAGATAAAAAGGTAAGACCTTAAGAACTTTTTCTGTAATATCTGAGGGGGAAACAGGTTGTGTATCTTTTAGAGTACGTCTTTTTATCACATCTTAATTTCTTTACGGTGTATTTCAATGACGTTGAGATAAACATTCTTTCTTAGGATTGTTTCGGAAGTAAGGTTCACCAGCATTAAACTATGGATTACTAAAGACGAATAGAGGGACTCATATCTAACTGATTTGATAACGTACAATTCCATTGGATAGTATTTTGCAATAAGTCACGAAATAAGTCGTCACAACTGATGAAATGACTAATATATACTTTTGTAAAACCCTCGCATACAAAGAACGTATACCCGCGGAAGAACTGAGATTCCATACTGCCAACCCCCAAAATAAATTAACGTAAAACATTTCGATTTCGTGATCTCTATACCTCGAATGCGAGAAAAGCTCGATTGGAAGAAAGCACTACGATGACAGTCCATTTTGATGCGATTATCACATGAAGAAAAACATTTGTTGTATTTTTTGAGCGCCTTCAACAGTCTCATTTCTCTTAACCTGGATGATTCATTCCTCCTTCTCGCTCTCCTTAGTCGAGATCTTCTCCGTTGGCTTCGTAGGCTCGGCGGGAGGAGGGTGTGAGACTATGGGATGGATCACAGGCGTCGGCCCAGACACTTGGGGCTTGCGGTGAGCCTCGCCATCCTCGGCATGGGGAGGAGGATGGGAGGGAATGGGGTGAATCACCGGTTGCGGGCCTTCCTCATGGTGGTGGTGCACCGCCGCTGGGGCTTTGGTGACGTGCTGTTTCACTGGTGCGTGGGTCGCTTCGTCCAGCGCCTCCTCCCCCTCTGCCTCTTTGGTGTACTTCTTATGCCCGTGGGAGCTGTGGAATTCTTTGGGCACCACCGCGGCCGTTGCCAGCACCACCACGACGGCGGCCACGGTTAACAGAAGGAGGGAACGCATGGCGAAGGAAGGTTCGAATCGGAAATGTGATCGTTGGATATGCACGGGGAGGCTTTATATACACGCTTAAAGTCAAGGGTGTTGAGTCCATCACCAGGCCTTCTGGAGCGGTCCCGCCAACACTTTCACTCCCTGCCGTCCTCCACTCCGAAATTCTTTTGGTTGTAAATGAAGTCGGGATGGAGGGTCGGAATTGGGTTGGGCGGGTCGCGTACGAGTGTCCCCTTCTGCCATTTGGTCCGTCTTGATTTCTGGTTCGGGAGTTGCGTAACTTTTGTTTGGAGGTGTAAGGTCGGCTCCGCTTTTTCGAAAGTGGTTGTATGTCAAGAGGTTAGGGATTCAAGGCCGATGCACGACATTATATTCGATTCATCGATTGGATAATAGATTTTCAAGGTAATAAGCAGGGTTTCCCCGAGTTGAGCGCTTGGGCGGCCTCCCAGCGTTATCGAAATGCCACCCAACCAATTTTATGAGCACTCATTACTGCATGAAAAATTAGAGTTCTTTCTGGAAACGGTTTCCACGAATTCATCGTGATTTAAGTAATTTTATTCGTTACTAATAAACACCCCCGTCAAGTATGACGGAACTTCATTTATTTTAAAAATATGTCTATTATCGTATATATCTGGTCCTCCGAAGCCAGAAACAGTCCGTCGTAAGGTCATAATAACTCAATATGTTTCTCACCATTATCTATAATATATATTTTACTGTTTCCAAGACATGAAAGCCTACTTTACGAACATTTCTTATAGAAAAACATAAGAACTGGTTATCTTCTTCTATTTATATGGGATAACTCATGAAATCTATGCTCAACAATTGCCTTGGTCGTCAAACGGATGGGTTTTTTAATTCCGAAAAATGTTACGAATTTTCCGTGTATTTTATCTCGTAATTTCGAATTTATGTGAATGTTTTACAACTAAAATAAGGTTATATGATTATTTTCATTTGTTGTTACACTTGTTTCAACTCCGTAGGACTATTATTTCTAATGTGAATTTATAAAAGAAGCAACCTCTGCAGGTCAAGAAAACGTACTATGCGTTCATCTCTTATGGAACTGTATTATGGGTTCCTGGGTTCGAACTCGAGCCTTTACAGAGATGAAAATAGTTTCCCTGGGGGTTTCAGTATCGCACAAACACAATGCAGTTTGTTTCAGATATCTACGTCAAGCCGTTTTTGAGATAAATAAGACAATGAATAAAAGATAAAGAAGAAAAGGAGGACGGGCAGATATTTGCTTTTTAAATACATATATGATGAACTATACTTAGTATTATTAATGATTTTTGAACCGAAGTGGTATTCTCTGGTTAGTATTTCCATTTTAAAAATAAAAAACATATAGTACAGCAATTTTAAGTGTCTTGAAGTCCATTGCGCAAAAAGTAATTCAAACGCCCACAATAATGAACATTTCGTCCATAGAGAATTTAGAGGGAACTAGCATGTTAAGCCGAAATAAACTCATACGAGCGAATGACTCTGAATACAGCTAAGATTGATGAATCAAGGAGATCCACAATCACAGCGATATTTTTGATTTATCCTTAATTTGCCCCTAAGCTGCCTTTTGATTTTGCTATTTCATGATTTATTTGTGTGTAATTAATGAAGTTTTGAGAGATGCAGAACTCATGGAAGTAGTGATATTTATGAAGGTTTAGAAAACTTGGGTTTAGATAGAGGTAAAGGAGCGAAGGAATAGCGTACTATCTGCTGTTGAGAACCGTTTCGGTGTGACGTGCATATACTCTACGGAAGCATTTTATTTCGAAAAAAATTCATTGCGGGTACTGATGATGGAATTCTTTCTCGCGCATGTTTTTATTCTTTCCACTCGGATACCTCTAAAGGAGGTACAATCTTGGAATTTAAGTTTCCAAGTCCAGTTACTTACAGGAATAGCTACCAGGAATTCGGTAACGATTGACCCAAAAACGAGATTTATGTACAAGGTGACTGATTGCTACGAGCTTGCATCGATCAAATTTTAGCAATTAAGACGTTAAATTACTTCCCTGTAATTTTAGTTCGACTCGACCTTGACTTTCCATAAAATTTTTTCCCTTTTGTGTTTTGGCATTGACTGCAGCTGTTGATATCATTCGGAAGTCAATCCCTGTGAGTCTTACGAGGGCATAATATCTAGGGCGTGTAATGTTCCTGGGAAGAACCTTGCTTTTAAGGAACGGACTTTGATTTAATATTTCGCTACGCGATTTGAAATGGCAGATTCCATTTTGCATTGTGAGAGACCTACAATTAAACTTCACGAATCTATCAGATTCACCCATGCATTTCTGTACTTAAAATCAACTATTTATTACTAATAATTCCTGAAAAATACATGAATAATTTATTCAGCATATGAATTTATTTGTTATGATAAATACCACCGATAACCAACAAATAAGAATTTTTTTTAAATGTATGTTTCTATCGAGAATAAGTTAATTTCTTGAGTTTCAATAACCATTAAAACTACGAAAAGGTATGAAGTAAAAATTTTATGAGGCTAATGCCTTACCATACGAATAAATAGAAAAGTACTTTTAATAGTATTTATTTTGGTCAGAATGATNTAATACCGCTTGTTCGATATTATTTATCATTTAGTGTTCAACCTGCATCTTATAAGATGCATGTGAAACTTTTTGTGAGTGGATTTCCTTTGCACATAAACGGACTCAACTTTCTTTCAATTCTCTCATCCGAAACGGCCACTCATTCCAAATTCTTAACATTAAAAACACGATTATTTAACTCAATTATAATATATATAATGATTTATAAAGCATCCACGCGATTGAATAATCCCACCCACTGAGAGTTTCTTGAATTATTGGAGAGTTTTAAATCATAAAAGCTCTACCCATAATATTAGGTATGAATGGAAAACTTAGGTTCTCTTTCGGTCGGTTAAGTGGGATATTATTTTCTAAATAATTTAACAAATTTTGCCCATTAAAGTTAAAACTATGACTAGTATATCAAGCCTTTACTGATTGCAGTTTTTAAATTATGACATCATACACACAAATGATAATATTTCGCGGTAGTTTCAAGCGAAATAGTTTCGGACATAAAATTCCTTTTAAAATTTTTCGGAGTTGCCGTTACTATCTTCCTGTCGTATGTAAGTTATAAATTTGGCTTAGAATTTACTTCCAAATGTTCGATAAATAGCAATTATACTGTAAAACTAGGCGAAGCACAATCATTACTTACGGGAAATATTGTGATCACGATTTTCTATTGCAATGCTCGGCGATCAGCCTCTCGCCTATCAGTTTCTCAGTGGATCATCTTTCATTTTGGATTGACCTCTACCAATCCACCTGTGTTATGATATTACCATAGCCGGTTCCCGACTAGAGCGAGCAGAGTCGTCATGAAATGGTCCATGAAGGACGTAAATCCACCGGAGACAAGTGGGACAAGAACAAGGGCAGCCACTTTGTAAGGAAAACGAAAAGGAAAAGAGTATCTCTTAACATTCCTTTCGACCGTTTCGCTGAGAGACGCGGGAAAATATATCGGCGTGCCCATTGGTCAGTTTTCGGAGAAAGTTGTGAGTAGATCTTTCCTTAAGGATTTCTTGTGTATTTTTTGCAGAAGAGGGTTGTAGAGACACTAGAGTTTTGCTAATATTTTCAAGGTGGAGATTCTTAGTTTCGAACATAAAGTTTGTCCGGAAAGCCACTTCGCTTTTGACTTTTCGAGCTCGTCGATAATAAAGGACTAATGCCTGGGCTGCGATCTTTAAGCTTCCATTGAACTTTTCTCTATATGATGTAAATTAACAGCATCAATTATCACGTAATCAACTCAGAGTTCATTTACGTATGTACCAAAGAATTCGACCTGTTCAAAATAAATGTAGCGAAGGTCAGAAAATAGAATAATTTTGGGAATGTCTTAAATGTTGAGAGGTAAAAATATTAAAGGCTTGATTTTATCATCGTAGTATCATTCGAACCAATATACGGAAATTATGAAGACTTGTGATCCGACATTTGTTAAGTTCTTACACCACTGATTGTTATGACTGATTGTTATGCCGTATTTAATAGGAAAGCTTAGAAATATGAGATAGGAAAGCTTAGAAATATGAGAGATAAAATTAATACAAATTTCAATTTGCAAAGTTTAAATCAAGATTTTTCTAAATTTTTATTATCTAAGGAGCTTAGGCAATCCATGGCACTTCAAAAAATACTTCTGGATAAAAAAAAATATGTCGTAAAATTACTACCGGTGTTTTAAAAACGTGGAAGAATTGATATACGCGTGATTTTGGTATAGCAAGCATGGTATTGTGAAAGTAATATAGGTATGTGATGAAATAATGCTAAGAAACCCAATACAGTAATCATCATTTTAAAGCATTCTGTGATACACACCTGACTGCAATATCGATCTTAATTCATGACCTCGCGAATGTCACGTGGTAATTCTTTTATTCACACTATTCATCAGAGATCCGTTCATTACTGCATCTTGTCCCTTGATTGCAGATGGGCTCAACTTCACCTTCGGTCGAAGAAGTCAAGGCTGCATTAAGCGTCTATCTCAAGATGGCTTATGCTCTTTAAGCGTATCGCGTTGGCAGTAATGACATGGTGGGATTTCGCACGCTTCAAGTAATCCACAGTACTTGTACCCTAAAGAGTTAATCGTTGTATCCAGAGTCGGGCCCGCCTGCCCACAAAGGAAACTCAATCTCATTATATCACGGTGGAAAGGGGGATCTGAAGTTTCAAGGTTTGGACGAGGAAAGCTTTCCTTGTGCGATGACTGGGATGGCCACGTGCGAGACTAAGGTCAAGGTCTCCCGCGCGGCTTTTCTCTTTGACTTCTGGTTATTTTCTAAATGTGTCTATATAAACATGGTGGCGCGGCTTAGAGGGCCTAGCCTATCTTGTCGATACGTGTCCATCGCCAGAGCTGTTAACAAAGGAATCTAGTGAAGCCAAGGAAAATATATTGCGCCTGTTTCCGGTAGACTTCGGGTTTCAAGCGTAGCAGATGAGGATTTTATAAACAGACGAATAGGTATAGAAAGAAGCATTTAATTTCGTGGATTTTCGAAGACGTTTCTCGAAGGAGTGGCGTGTTTGTAAAAGCATTGTTACACATTCAAATGGCATATTTTGCAATGAAGGTACGTGATTCTTTTAGGCCAATTCACACCAACATTCTGGCCACATCACGTGTGTTTTGGGGGATCCTGTCTGTTATTGACTCTAAAGAGCAGGCCGTAAAATAATGCGAAAGATTGAATGCGAAAGATTTATTAGATTGCTCTTTTATCCTCATTTGGTTATCAAGATTTTATGTCACCCCCTGCTTTAGGTATGTTCTAAACTTCGATTTTTGTAGTTAGTAATTTCTTCTTTAAGGAGAATTTCGGTGCAATTGAAGGAAGAAAATAAATATCTAAAAATTCGTCTCCCTGATATTGATCCATGAGCGTATTCGAAATACGTATATTTTTTATCAATTTTAAGGTCTTTGGGATTTTCTTTCAGGATGTGGCGAATAAATATGAGTGGGTTTACTTATTAGGGACACTCTTCATAACAAATAACATAAAAAAATGAATCTTCCCTCTGGTTCAGATTTTCATTTGAATAGTTTTTAAGCTTTTAAAATCATAAACGAGAGCTCTTTGGTTTATTACAATTATTATTAAGGGGTTATTAGTATTTGGACTCAATGTTCCCTGCGTAAACCTCATTATCATAAACCTGGGTCAATTTAAATTTTTAAGTTTTTCCAAACATTTACATCGTGCTCTCCTTCATAGCTCATATTTAACTAGAGAATATACGTGCAGAAGGAAAAAAACATTCTTTTACTTAACATTTCTTCCCGAGGGATTTGTTATTTACTGAATTTTTAATGAGGATATTAACTGCTAATTTAATACCGCTTGTTCGATATTATTTATCATTTAGTGTTCAACCTGCATCTTATAAGATGCATGTGAAACTTTTTGTGAGTGGATTTCCTTTGCACATAAACGGACTCAACTTTCTTTCAATTCTCTCATCCGAAACGGCCACTCATTCCAAATTCTTAACATTAAAAACACGATTATTTAACTCAATTATAATATATATAATGATTTTATAATAGTCATGGTATTGAGGATGCCCGTGAAATCTTCACGAAGTAAGAAAATTTGATATGCGATGAGACGAATTATGGCTTCTTTATTGGTATTCTCTGGAGTAGGACACCTCTAACATGTGTGTCGATTTGTGCAGCTTGTCTTTGTACTCTTTTATGAACACAACGCTCAAGGGTTAATTAATTCTATTTTCAAAATGAAATCTTACCCTACATTTATCGACAGAAATATTTTATTTAAAATTAAAGTGACTAGAATACAGCTACATTTGGAATGCATCAGAATACAGCAACTTGTGTTCCTTTTCCACACATTAGAAATGAATGTTAGAATTTGTACTGTTATTATTAAAAGATCTTCAACAGGTGGGGTCGTTTCGCACATGATAGGGCCCCGCGGGAATCGAATCCGGGGCCACTTTTACCATTAGCGAAAGTGTTTTCAGCTCATATATCCGGAAGCACAACAGTAGTGTTATCTTACCTTATAACATGGTAAAAGTGCATCTTCTTTAACATTAGTAGGTAATTATTTGAAGCGTAAAACAATACTCTCTTGACCGCGAGGTAGTTTCTATAGATTCTGTTCATAGGAATAATTTTAACGTTGTACTTGTATATTCAGAGATTTTGGCTTTTTTTCCAGGCATTTTATTAATGCCCTACGCGTCTCACAATGGCATTTATTTGTGTTTACGCAGATATCTTACGATTCTCTCGTATGCATTGAGTTTATTAAATTTAAACAGCAATCGGCCGTACATGTGATGAAGTATTGTAACCTTTTGTATGCTAATGGGTCAGGGTAGGCCACAGGCAGGCGAATGTCCTGAAATGCCGACCTGAATACGGAGTTGACATGTTGTTCGATCATCTGCTTTTAGAAGTAGGGCGAGAAAAAGAACAGTTTGCCAAAAAAATCTTCCTCTCGAGTCCTTCACTTCTCCTCTGCTACATTTATACAGAGGGCGCAAACACTTCAATGTTTACTCCCGATCTGTAATAAATTTCGTTTACGTATTATCTGGAGTAGGACACCTCAAACATATGTGTCGATTTGTGCAGCTTGTCTTGTGTAGCATGGACTGTGGACTGATGTCACTAATTGGTTGTGACTCATACCATATCGTCTTTGCTTGTTATTGAATCTCTATCTTACTTGAAGTCACCGTGCTTCGGGTACATATATTTATAACTTGAACGTATTTTAGCGATATTCACCTATGTAAGTACCCAGGCATCTGAATTTTACGGGCACGGATTTTGACCGTCAGAGGCCAGAGGAACAAATAATAGAAAATAAAAAAATGCAATTGCAAAATCGAAGGACACCCCTACTCCTATAGAATATTTATGGAAAAACGATATAGGTACATATAAAGTTAACTCGCTAAGTTTTCCCAAAGGTAAGAAAATAATGAATAAGTATGATTATAAAATATTAAGTATCATATAAAAAATAAANAATATAAGAAATTAAAGTTGTCAGAATGTGAAATTCTGATTTTACAGATCGCCTGATGAACTGTTGAGATGTACCTAAATTCGCAGATGACCGAAACCTTCTTTAAAATTTCGTTTTCAGTGCGTGAAATTCCATCAGTAATATTATCTTTCGCTAGAAAATGGAAATGAAGAGTTATTTCCCACGTTTCCAACGTTTTTTCCGAAGGTTCTCCTCCAACGTTATTTGTGCAGTGAAATGCAAGAGCACCGTTTTCAGTCCAAGTCCGCTACGGTGCTGCCACCGCTGGAAACGGATAGTGCTGAACCTTTCCATAAGTCAACGGATTTATGTAGTAACTTGTTTAAATACTCCGCAGTCCGTTATCACAGGTCACCACTTTTATATGTAATGGAAACATATTCGACATGTCATTTATTGATAAGCTTAAACACAAAAAACTATGCGGTACAAATGGATTCGATAAAATATAAAAAAAATAATAACAAATTATTTTATTTCAAACTCGTATACACCTAAAATAGCAAATAAGCACAATTTATTAAGAAATTAAATGTAGACAACCCAGAAGATATCTCTTGTTTATGGATTATCATTATTGAACATACATTTTATGTCAAAATGGCAATTTACAGCGAGGGAGCCAAAGGAGAAATTAGTAAAATAAATAGATAATTTGGGCGTAATTTTCCAGAATACCTGAAATTTAAATAACTTATAACAGTCTTCAGTGCCTATTTGAATACAATTTTGCAGATTTCGAAGAAAATTGTTAACCGTCAAGTAATTAGAAGGAAACTTAGAGGACATTTTGAAAATTATTTTGAATAAATCTAAGGATAACATTGTTTATGGATATCAAAATTTGGTTTGAAAATATCTAAGCAGAAAGTTCGTCTGGAATTGCACAAAAATAGACATGGTCACTGATATACTCTCCACAACTGTAAAAGATCCCTGTATCCATGCATGCCCAAAGTCATCTGTAAACACAGATGTGCTTTTTAAGCTCTTAAGTTCAAGTAATCACATTCAACCCTTAGTCTAGTAATATTTGTTTAAACATGTATTCCATTGAATTTGCGTTCAGTTTAAGCCGTCATTAAAAGAATACTATTTCTCACTGTTTCCGCTTGGTTTTTTTCATCCGAAAACGTATCAATACATATTTTTATATAATATATAATAGCGTATATTCATTAAGACAGATGTATTTGTGCAGGTCTAGAAACTAGTATTACCTGAAATTATTTTGACTTCTACTTCATTATTTTCAGATCGTCACTTAAGGATTCTTAAGGCTGACCGAACTATCTATTGAGAAATGAAGATACGAGATTTCTTCTTTAGTCGTTCATTCATCTCTATGTTGTTTTATGACTTTGCCTTCTTCAATCTGGATACCTATACATATTCATAAGCATATCTAACTTGCAATGTGATTTTTTCCCGACAAGGAAACCGTATAGCTAGAAATAGTCATGCAACGGAAGCTTTCCGATGTTAGTGTCGTAGAAAGCGATTATAAAGCAAAGGCAACAATAAATTACCGTAGATAATCCGTATCGTTTTTAATCTCCTTTAGTCATCACTTTCATGTAGATTTTACGATAGATTTAAAAAATAAAATTTTCTGAATAATTATTTTCAATGTAGCTTATCAGGATATGCGAAGATCTCGGTTTGCATATAACGGTTTTATGGATCTAGGAACATTATTAAATTGTTTCATAGATGATTGAAGTTCTGATTTGATAGTAAACTATGAGTGATGGTAAAATGCATTACACAAAAGCTGTAAGAAATTATTGTAGACAAGAAAGTAATAATCTAACAGTTCTGAATCTACTTCCTTCAAGCTTGGTTAGGAGAATGTGTATATATTGAGACGATTGCAGTATTGAGATCAGTTTAAAAGAGAAAGAGGGCTGATTTTCAAAATGTTGCGGTCCATTATCCAACTTAATAAAAAACGACTTCAGTTACAACCTCTACCGACAATCGGTACATAATCGGTAATCGGATTACACGGTATCGATATACCGTGTGATCGATCCTGTTTCTCTTTGTATGTATGCAAAATAAATATTTATGGTCTCACTTTGCTAATAAATTTCCTCTATCCATTTTTCTGCCTTTCAGAATTTTACTTTAGCATTTTATGGGGAAGGGCGTGACGAAGACTGAGCGTTGTTTTTCTTACTTCACACCACATAAATACTTTTCTCGGCTTATGAAACTTAATATTCCACTCTCTCTGTTAATTTAAAAAACCGTTAACAAAAATTAAACTGTATATCAATTATCGGAATTTTTAGCTTGATATGTAGTGCATTTTATGTCTCAAAATCCAGATGTTACTGGCGGAGAGTTGCCCTAGAAAAGTGGAGCGGCGAACTGACCTTATTATGAGAGGAAAGTCTGGTGAAATTCAGATATCAACATTTAGACATTCACTGTAGATTTAAAAGAGGAATCCGGTTTCACGAGAATTTCATAGGATATTAAGAAGGGCTTCTAGCTTATAGAAAAATTAGCAGAAATGTAAGGTTCTACTGCATTATTCTAGAAATTTTGGAAAAACTATTGTTTTAAAGTGCAAAATTTTAGGTTTCCATGTTATGATTGCTTCTTTATTGGTATTCTCTGGAGTAGGACACCTCTAACATGTGTGTCGATTTGTGCAGCTTGTCTTTGTACTCTTTTATGAACACAACGCTCAAGGGTTAATTAATTCTATTTTCAAAATGAAATCTTACCCTACATTTATCGACAGAAATATTTTATTTAAAATTAAAGTGACTAGAATACAGCTACATTTGGAATGCATCAGAATACAGCAACTTGTGTTCCTTTTCCACACATTAGAAATGAATGTTAGAATTTGTACTGTTATTATTAAAAGATCTTCAACAGGTGGGGTCGTTTCGCACATGATAGGGCCCCGCGGGAATCGAATCCGGGGCCACTTTTACCATTAGCGAAAGTGTTTTCAGCTCATATATCCGGAAGCACAACAATAGTGTTATCTTACCTTATAACATGGTAAAAGTGCATCTTCTTTAACATTAGTAGGTAATTATTTGAAGCGTAAAACAATACTCTCTTGACCGCGAGGTAGTTTCTATAGATTCTGTTCATAGGAATAATTTTAACGTTGTACTTGTATATTCAGAGATTTTGGCTTTTTTTCCAGGCATTTTATTAATGCCCTACGCGTCTCACAATGGCATTTATTTGTGTTTACGCAGATATCTTACGATTCTCTCGTATGCATTGAGTTTATTAAATTTAAACAGCAATCGGCCGTACATGTGATGAAGTATTGTAACCTTTTGTATGCTAATGGGTCAGGGTAGGCCACAGGCAGGCGAATGTCCTGAAATGCCGACCTGAATACGGAGTTGACATGTTGTTCGATCATCTGCTTTTAGAAGTAGGGCGAGAAAAAGAACAGTTTGCCAAAAAAATCTTCCTCTCGAGTCCTTCACTTCTCCTCTGCTACATTTATACAGAGGGCGCAAACACTTCAATGTTTACTCCCGATCTGTAATAAATTTCGTTTACGTATTATCTGGAGTAGGACACCTCAAACATATGTGTCGATTTGTGCAGCTTGTCTTGTGTAGCATGGACTGTGGACTGATGTCACTAATTGGTTGTGACTCATACCATATCGTCTTTGCTTGTTATTGAATCTCTATCTTACTTGAAGTCACCGTGCTTCGGGTACATATATTTATAACTTGAACGTATTTTAGCGATATTCACCTATGTAAGTACCCAGGCATCTGAATTTTACGGGCACGGATTTTGACCGTCAGAGGCCAGAGGAACAAATAATAGAAAATAAAAAAATGCAATTGCAAAATCGAAGGACACCCCTACTCCTATAGAATATTTATGGAAAAACGATATAGGTACATATAAAGTTAACTCGCTAAGTTTTCCCAAAGGTAAGAAAATAATGAATAAGTATGATTATAAAATATTAAGTATCATATAAAAAATAAAAATAACTTTACATGTAATAATTAAGCAATAAATGAGTATGGTTTTCTTCGGGATTTATTTAAAAGTCTCCTCTTATAACTTTACAGCTAATTAATGCAATTGCTGCGGTCGATTTGCAGCCTGCTCTCTCTCCCTCCCCCACAAACACATATTCACCCAAATATTGACTTTTTTCCTGTATTTTGATTAGTTGTCCGTTGCCTTATTGGTTCATCTATAAACTGATCATTTTGTATATAAGGATGCTTCTTGTCTCTGTGCCTGAAGATGAACTCGTTAAGTTAGAAACTCGTCGCTATTATAATGTCTTTCTTCTCTTGGAGCTTAAGCCTTGTCATTTAATCATACTCCCATTATAACTAATGATAAACAGCGATAATAATTTTTATTAATTACAGTCAATAATAGAAAAAACTACAGCACTCATACGTATGTCATGTAAAATGTTGAACGAAGTTCCAATGCACAGTCTGCATAGAGGCCCTCCATCGGACGATGCCCTCAGCTAATTCCTAACTTGAATCAACCCTTAGTCTAGTAATATTTGTTTAAACATGTATTCCATTGAATTTGCGTTCAGTTTAAGCCGTCATTAAAAGAATACTATTTCTCACTGTTTCCGCTTGGTTTTTTTCATCCGAAAACGTATCAATACATATTTTTATATAATATATAATAGCGTATATTCATTAAGACAGATGTATTTGTGCAGGTCTAGAAACTAGTATTACCTGAAATTATTTTGACTTCTACTTCATTATTTTCAGATCGTCACTTAAGGATTCTTAAGGCTGACCGAACTATCTATTGAGAAATGAAGATACGAGATTTCTTCTTTAGTCGTTCATTCATCTCTATGTTGTTTTATGACTTTGCCTTCTTCAATCTGGATACCTATACATATTCATAAGCATATCTAACTTGCAATGTGATTTTTTCCCGACAAGGAAACCGTATAGCTAGAAATAGTCATGCAACGGAAGCTTTCCGATGTTAGTGTCGTAGAAAGTGATTATAAAGCAAAGGCAACAATAAATTACCGTAGATAATCCGTATCGTTTTTAATCTCCTTTAGTCATCACTTTCATGTAGATTTTACGATAGATTTAAAAAATAAAATTTTCTGAATAATTATTTTCAATGTAGCTTATCAGGATATGCGAAGATCTCGGTTTGCATATAACGGTTTTATGGATCTAGGAACATTATTAAATTGTTTCATAGATGATTGAAGTTCTGATTTGATAGTAAACTATGAGTGATGGTAAAATGCATTACACAAAAGCTGTAAGAAATTATTGTAGACAAGAAAGTAATAATCTAACAGTTCTGAATCTACTTCCTGCAAGCTTGGTTAGGAGAATGTGTATATATTGAGACGATTGCAGTATTGAGATCAGTTTAAAAGAGAAAGAGGGCTGATTTTCAAAATGTTGCGGTCCATTATCCAACTTAATAAAAAACGACTTCAGTTACAACCTCTACCGACAATCGGTACATAATCGGTAATCGGATTACACGGTATCGATATACCGTGTGATCGATCCTGTTTCTCTTTGTATGTATGCAAAATAAATATTTATGGTCTCACTTTGCTAATAAATTTCCTCTATCCATTTTTCTGCCTTTCAGAATTTTACTTTAGCATTTTATGGGGAAGGGCGTGACGAAGACTGAGCGTTGTTTTTCTTACTTCACACCACATAAATACTTTTCTCGGCTTATGAAACTTAATATTCCACTCTCTCTGTTAATTTAAAAAACCGTTAACAAAAATTAAACTGTATATCAATTATCGGAATTTTTAGCTTGATATGTAGTGCATTTTATGTCTCAAAATCCAGATGTTACTGGCGGAGAGTTGCCCTAGAAAAGTGGAGCGGCGAACTGACCTTATTATGAGAGGAAAGTCTGGTGAAATTCAGATATCAACATTTAGACATTCACTGTAGATTGAAAAGAGGAATCCGGTTTCACGAGAATTTCATAGGATATTAAGAAGGGCTTCTAGCTTATAGAAAAATTAGCAGAAATGTAAGGTTCTACTGCATTATTCTAGAAATTTTGGAAAAACTATTGTTTTAAAGTGCAAAATTTTAGGTTTCCATGTTATGATTATGGTATTTACTGTACAGTTAAATGCTATGAAATCTCCTGTAAATAATATTATTTATTTCAATGTCACTTGAAATTTTACTCATTCGTTGCTGCTATAAATCTTTTTATTTACATGTGATTTAATATTATAGTAGTCTAAGTTGAACCGTGTATTATCCTAATTCGTGATTGCATCATGATGATGCTTCAGTAGTTATAAATAGGGATGATTTAAGTAAAAATAAAAAAATATATACTGTAACAGATTAATAAAATTGCTGTGCGTTTATTATACTCAGGCCCTTATAGGTTTAGCGCTGATAGCTGCTTGCAGAAATGGAAAAAATGTCTTTCATACTCCCTGGAGTAATATACGAAAATCCATGTATAAATGAGTATAAGAATTTAAAATTCTACTTTAAAGTGGAGAATTATAGATCAAAGACATTAGTTTTGAAAGTATTTCGTAACTACATCTAGAAAAGAAAATCATAT
>KZ308173.1:1919509-1955751 GCA_000376725.2 Ladona fulva
TATATATATATATATATATTTTTGTTCACATGATTTCTAATGTAATCTCTAACTTAAAAAAAAATTAGGTATTATTTGATGATTCACGGTGAAAGGCGCCGCTTTATGGAAATCCATCATAACCAGAAAGTAAGACGGGTGCTTTTTTAGCAGTTTTTAAAACTGTGGAAAAAGTCATCACCATCTGTTTTACTCTCTGGTTCAAATAATTTTTGATGAGTCCTTCCGCAACTGATGTATGTATACCAGTGATATAGTCCTTATTATATCAGTAAGTAACATAGTAATACTTAATGTAGTCATGTAAACCCTAATTAAAAATTCTTCAACTATTTCAGTATGAGTTAATATAAAGCAGTCGCATAGCAGGATATTAAATAAAAGCCGTTTACATTAAATACGTCAATTACCTTTTATCCTGCCCATGTCTTATTTATTTCATGTTTGATTTTCTATGTTTCGGGATGTTTCTATTTTATTACAATCCTAAACTGATACTAGGAGGAAATAAATTCGCCAGCTTAGCCGCTTGAACAACTCCTACTTCCATCCTCCTTTTCCTAACGATTCCTACCCAAGAATTGTAGTCCTAAACAAAACTGAGAAAGTTCTACAAGTTAATAAGAGATTTTTTTTTCTCAGTATCCGTTATCACGAGTATTCACATGATGAATGGAAATCTCGCTGATGTTAACATTTTGGATATTAAATTTACAGATCAACTCGTAGTGAAACTTCAGAATTCTCTATGGGAAAAATCGATTTTCTAGTAATTATTCGAATATAGTACTCAAATATATTCCAGTAATATAGTACTCGTACAGTAGTATAGTAGTAGTATGTAAAATATGGTCGTGAGACGAATTTGAATCAGCATGCTTTAAGGAAAGCTCGACGATGAAATGAATGATCCTATTGAGTAATGCTTTGAAAAAATGGAAGTTAAAGGTAAACATAAAGATTTGTCAAGTATTTATTAATGAACGATAGAATTTAATGCTCAATTTCTGTAGAAGTTGCAGTTCCTCCTCCTAACAAGGACTCACGAATATAAGTACAATTGAATCTTTGGATATTTTCGAGAAAAAATATATTTTCCCTCAATAAATGAAACTTTTTGTCCAGTTTCGTGAATCTACAATACGTATTACCATTCTGTCAAAAATTTAAAGTAATCACATTGCTAACAAAAAGCCTTCGATTCCTTCCAACGGAGGAAACTATCTCTTAATTGATGAATGCGAAAATATCTTGCCACCTTAGGAGGAAACCGTTAAAGAAAATGTTTTAACTCTTTAATACTAATATCAGGGATGAAATCGATGTGCCAAGCGTTACTTCGTGTAGACCCATATCACACAGCAGGAAAAAAATGTACTTTTTCCGCACTTTTTATTACTTGGGACCAGTTATGCTAACGGATTAGCAATGTCTGTTATAGGTAGTAGGTGGACATAGTATATATAAGATATAGGAGCGGGATAGGAAAATGAGGTGGTCGTTGGAAGTTAAGGGAAAATCCTTTTTTGGAGGGACATGAGGGAGAGGTATATGGGAAGGTAAATTCCCACATACCCACATTAACTACAACCTGGAATACTTCCTATCTGTGGTAATTAAACACATAGTAATAATGAAAATATAATTCATTTCTCGCGATAAGTCGATAACTTTTCTTCGTAATTTCGTGCTCGTGCGGAATTTTAAATAAAATCCTGAGTTAGTGTACAACATTATTTGACTGGAAAAATTAAAGAGAAAAAGTGCCGTAGCCAGGAATTGAAAAGTATTTGGGCAAAATACTAATCAGATAATTGAATCTATTTTCATATCAGAGATACCTACTCTTTTTGTTCACATGATTTCTAATGTAATCTCTAACTTTCAAAAAAATTAGGTATTATTTGAGTTTAATTTTACACAGGACTGAGGAAGAATATATTTTCATTGAATATATAATGCTAATGATATTTTGCCGATACAATCTCTGCTTAATCATGGTGACCATTATTATTCCTTTCAAGCGTCTCATAATTGAATCAGTTTTAACAAATATATTCATGCACATAAGCTTTGAAGTTCGGTGAACTTCTGCATAGCAATGGTGCCATTGCCTCTTCTAATTTCCTTCTCTTCCTCATCATCATTACTTTTTCGATCCTTCAATGGTATCTTATGTCGGAGATTTCTTCGATTGGTCCGCCAATTTCAACGGCAGATCGCTTCGGAATTTTCACTTCATTTCCTTCCTTGTTCCAGTCACTGAGTAGCATTCCCAACTGAAATTTATCCTTGCTCTCATCAGTGCTTCGCAAAAAGTAATCTGCTTGAGAGAAATGTGTGTTTTTTAACCCCTCCATCCCTTCGAATGATAAACACAGTCGATGAGGAATAGATTCTCGTTATCGTCTTCTGCTTCATCAGAGGCTAACGTTAGCCTCGAACGGGCACGTCACACATGCTAAGCAACTAAAGGCTATTTTAATTTTTACGGAACATATCTGATAAAAAAACGTAAGATACTCACGGGCAAGATTAGTTGACAATAATTCCAATTGACACGTAAAGTAATAAAATTATTGCAAAGAAAGAGAGTCGGGTTACTCTTTAAGCCTAATACTTTTATGCAGTTCTGAAGTCATGGGGTGCACATTTTATGTACGGTATACTTATTTTCTAAGTTCTCCTTTCGCAAGTATTTAAATATAGGTATACTTCCTCGTCCCGAAGTTTAATCTCTGATCGCATTTTTCAATGCAATACAATGCAATAGTGAGACATTCTCCATGTAAAGGAGTTTATTCTTGGTGAGAAAGTTCCGATGCACTTACCCTTTTACCTTTGAATAAAAGTCGTGGTTCTTATTTACATGATATTTAGGGTGATTTTTTAGTTTTATGTAAATCCGTTGTCATAATGTCATGCGAGTTTTGAAAATAATGTTACTAGTAATTCGTAATATATATATATATAAGATGCATAACAAAGCAGAATATGAAGTTTTGTGATTTAATACTTAAATTTTACGAAAGATATTAAGAAATGAAATCTGCTGTTTCGATCTCAATTTTAAGGTAGCTCTTCACAATGAGGGACTGATAAAAACAACTCCTCTCAAAATTCAAATGTGTGTTCAAATACTTATTTCAACTGAACTATATTCTTCCAAGACCTAGGTTTCAACGCATAGCGTCATCCTCAGTTTAATCTACTTTCAGAGAATCAAATACTGTTGTCAATATGTGTTACTCAATGAATGTTTTGCTTCCTATGATTGTCTCGAGGATTTATACGCGATATTAAACTAATATAGCAGTCACCTATTGCGCTAGTTTGTCCTCAATCACTTGCGAAAAATGCGCGCTAGTCATCCTTATCATTTCTGTAACCTCCCTTATTCCATCAGCTATTCATACAAAATCCTCTTCTCTAAGCTCAGCAGAATAAGACCTTTTCTAATACTTCTACTTCGTAACTATCTCTGGACTTGTGATAAATGGGAATTCTTTTCCCGTTATCTCGATGCGTCTTTCCCATCAAAGGAAATACTATATCAGTTAGTTCTGTCGCCTTCCATCTTTGGAATGTCGACGGATTCCGAAAGTATCGACAGTCTTATTGAAAGCTGTGGAGTAGGCGATCCCCCTAGACATTTTTTTATTTCCTCCCGTGTTGTAACAAGAGAACAATTAATTACATTTTCATGGTATCGTGAAATATGCCTATCTAGTTGTCTTTCTAAATGGGATTTACTTTTTTTTTGTCCATAATCTTGATTGTTGGCAATAAAAATTACTGACAAAATATCGCCGAAATAATTATCTAAAATTATATTTCCTTGAGCATTTATTCCAATTCCTTTTGGATTTTATTCCTCAATTTTATTATTATCGTCTCTGTAACTGAAATACAATCCCAGAGTGCCATTCTTGCTATACGTATAACTGCGACTTTTCTAATAATAATAGTAACTGTAATGGAAACAAAAACACCCTAATTACATCTATTTTAATAATTATTGTTATGCGAACAACAAACATTTCTTAGCTGAATATAATCCAGCCAGCCGGTACTCATTAAAAGTCCCGGGACGAATTAAACGTTTAAACGCTAACCGCTCCGCCATCGGCCGGAGATATTTGGGAAGTAATTTTACTTGGATATATTCGAGAGAAAATGAGATTAATCGGAGTATCCTGGCATATCTAAATTGTTGAAATGAGAAATTCTGCTGGTCATTTCACACAGACTTTAATAGACGTTTTCATCGCTGTGCGACATCATAAGGTACAATAAACAAATGCATTTAAATGTCGAAAAGAAAGTGATGGGAGGGGGTTTGGAAGTTTGGAAACAGTAGGAGTTACAAATAAAGGCAAAGTTTGAAAATTAGTTAAGCAAAATCCATTACATACAGTTTGGTTATTTGACAGAGTTAAAGGAGGAAAAGAAGGTTGAAAAACTTAGGATTAAAACAATATGAGTTACAAATTCAATATTCGTAATTAACGGTTGAAAATTTATTTGAGATTGATTTAAAATGCCTAAACTTTCGCTAGTGAATGATCCATGATTTACAGAGTTTTTCTATTGAGAGATTAAAAAATTAATATCTTAACCTTAATTTTTGCGCCCTCTACGATTAGCGCCTGAGACGATCGCCTCCATGCCTCACCCGGAATCACAGCCCGTCCCATACGCACATGATTTCGGTTAAATTTTATTCAAGATTTATTTATGAGTTACTATTCCACAATGGTACATTGGTCATCTTTAGGCTTACGACGGCAAAAAATCGCGCACAATTATTTCCTTGACTGGGAACATTCGGAGGAGATTAGAAATCACCCAAATTATTCCCATACGTAATCCTTTGGCGGAGGACTCCAGTTTCCATGGTTTACTTACGGAAACGTCACTATTTAGAGGCGTTATAATCTATTTCCTTGGAGTAAAGCGGGATTCCCGCATTAACAAACGCAATTTAGCGATTCCGGAAAAAGTGATTTATTGAAACACGGCAGAGACTTTATCTAACTAATATTTGCCCGTCCTTGAAGAAAGTAATGAAGAAGTAAACGATGACAAAATTGTGCACTGACAACGTTTTAAGATAAAATATTTCCGAGATTTCTTAGTCATAAGCCAACAACTAGGAATTATGTTGATCACGATGAAATATCGCAATAAGGAATTCTAAGAATTTTATTGTTATTGGAATGAAACGATATAATAATGCATCGATAAAATTCCTACATTCATTAGCAGTAGCATTTTCATTGATGTTGAGCATATATAATAAAATTACAGATTAACATTTCATCTACATCAACATAAATACCCTCAGCGCCGGCTTTCGGCGTGTGACAGGGGGCCTTATATAAATCCCAAGGAAGAATGGACTCGAAAAAAGTCTGACGGGGCCGGGAATCGAACCCGCAACTCACGAACTCGCAGCGTCCTTGCCCACAAATTCTCCCGGGTTCGATTCCTGGTTCCGTCAGACTTTTTTCAAGTCCATTCTTGCTTGGGATTTTTCCTGGGTGCGCACCATCTTGCGGAAAGTCACCTTTACCCGTTTTCCTTGCCTTATATAACCTTTGAACCACGAATTTTACATACGTCTGAAGAATTTTTCCCCTAATCTTAGGTAATCTCAAAGACCCCCCGTAGAATTACGAGTTGAAATTTCAGCTCAAAATGAAAAAGTCACGACATTTTCTTTTTTTCTGGAATTTTCAATCAGGTTGAATGGTTTTAATGAGGAATCACACTTCAATAATTTTATGATGATATGATAGGTCCTTTTACGTAGACCTTGCAAACGATAATTTTTGTATTTATAAACTTTCAAGGACTTGGATGGAATATTATGAGAGATAGACTGTTGATATTTTATATAATGAAGCACATTTCCTGTAATTTTGTTACTGTAGTGCTAACCGGCAACCTATTCACTAATTAAAATTAATTTAAATATATTATGACGAATATTCTTTTATGTGGAACTAATAGAGCTTCGAATAAACAAATTACAAGAAAATCGACCTATATTGAGACGAAGTCTATACAGAACTCCTACTGAGATATTTGTACAAAATAAAAGGTGTTTCTGCTGATTAATCCTGTAATAGTTATGGAAATCGTTCTCTTTTCGTTGCAGCCAATTGAGTGTAAATCGTCCATTTCCCCATAAAATATACACGAATAAGTCATGTAAGCGATTTCTTAGAAAGTACAACGGGAGCAAGGGCAAATTCCGCTCATAATTGCTGGTTAGAGAAGGAATGAAAAAATTCACTACTTTAGTATTGTTAAAAGTACTTCGACAGCTTAGATCATTTCGCATGTAGGCTCTCGCCGGGAATCAAACCCAGGACCGCTTTTACCGAAGTTGAACTCGTAGCCCACCTGGCTATCCAGAAGCCCTTTATTAAAGTATTTATCGTATTAATTTAGCTCGATCCTCAAGAAATATCTGTTTTTGTAATCCGTAATGTATTCTTTAAGCTGCTGAAACCCTTTGCTAATAGTTAAGAGAAGACAAAATCGGGCGCTGTCCTTATTTCCTTTGTGTGTTAGCGTCGGCAGGTTGCAAAATGACCTCCATAAGTATGCCAGGAACTGGATAATCATTCGAAGAAAATGTTCCGCGTTTGAACTTCAATATTTTCCCCATTGCACCAATGGTATACCTTGAGATCACTCTTTCCTAGAAAGCGAATTAATTATTTACTTTCGATAAATGTTTACAAATTTTATTGTAAAATTTAATACATAAAGGGGTCATTCGAAGATTATCTAACTTATATCGATAATTGTTTACCAAACAGAGATGAAGTCCTTGACACCTTTGGACCAATTGAACGGGGAATTTCGACAGAAAACAAAGGGGAATCCCTCGTCAGCATTGCTGTGATACCGGTCTGTCCCTCCTCGGGGTTAACGCATGCACGCGTGACGTCAGTAACGAGGAGGTGAAGGGGAAGTCCTCCGTGGACAGTATAACGGTGGGAACGTGGACATCTTAGGATTGTTACACAAAGTGCCAGGGGAAAGGACGCTGAAATCGGCCCCTGGCGGAACTCCTAATTAGTTAATATCTCAATACGTCATTGAAGTCGCGATTGTCGCCTTCCCATACCAACATCGCTTCAGATATCTGCGAAGCTGGAGAAAGAGGTGTGAGAATCTGGTCGGGCTGCTACGCGCTCCCTGACGTGCAGAAAGATTTTTTTTTAGGAAGTTGCTTTTACGTCACCATCCCTCGTGGAGGCGTCCTCTTCGCTATGATAAATATATAAAGGCTTTAGCAGCGGTTACCGTCATTATTGGAACTTGCATTGGGAACGTCGGAAGTCGCAGCATCACCCCAGCGTTATTTCAGGTGAGTGAAGAATCGTTCGGTGTATTTTTTTTTCATCATTTCGAGCTTCGTTAATCCGCCGGGGCACACTTGCCTTCCTGAAAGGAGCCCGTTGAAAGTTTTTGAAGTGGACTGAAAGGTCGTCGAATTCGTTCCCATCGGCTTGGCTTCGTTTAAGTAGACCGCATAGTGAGGTGTCAACTGTTATTTTAATTAAGGTCGTTTGCAGATTCGCTCCATTAGATTTATTTATTGTTGATGTAGGAATGTGATATAACACTGTTGTTCGGGTACATCGCATCCGTATGTAATGAGGGTATCCCCTTTTTCTGGAGAAGGAATTAATTGAGCGGAATTCATATATAATCGACTTATGAAAGTGTATCGTGGTTCGATCACAATTTAACTCTCACCTGATGGTCCCTTGTCTAGATTCGTAAAATAAATAGTTTATTTATCGTGACTTAGCTTTGTTGTGGGAGACATTAAACTTTACTTATTGAGATATCCACCTTTAAACTCAAGGAAAAACGGAAGAGAAAAACATAGACATGACTGGGACTCAAACACAGATGTCCCACTTACCGAGCATGTATTCTTACCAATTTGCATGGTAGTTTAGTGGTTGAATTATCTACCTGGGAAGTGGGAGACCTGGATTCGAACCCCAGTTATATCCATATTTTTCGATATCCTTGGGCTTGAATCCTGACATGTTATTTCGGTGAATCTCAGCCAATCATTAATCCAACATCCAGTTTATTAGGGTATCGAGAGTTAAACTTAGAGAAAAAAACATTAGCCGATAGATTGTTTATCATGCTAGTAATTGTTATTAGGAATTAACTATCAAAGTTACCACTAAAAATGATTTTATATTCCATTCTTAGATCATTTTTACATTGGTACATTGACTTTTGCCATCACTTGCAGAAAAAATAATTCATTTTTATTTTATTTTTCAATTTCAACCATTAAAAAGTCTCTGGCTTTTAAGTTATTTAAGGGTGTTAGAATATCAAATTTATTATATATCGTGCACTTGAATGAAGCAATGCTGCTTAAAAAGCCTCCAGTTATTACTTGGCGTATTTAGGTCGGAAGGGAAAGAATACTGAAATAAAACAGCCTTCTAGTACAGCATTACCTAAATATGGTGATATCTAGCCTCTTCAGCTGCTTAAACCCCTGAAATCTAAAATTGTGTCCTTTCATTCTCATTCCATGGCTGGCTCATGGATTTGCTACTACAAGTAGCGTAGTCGAGGCTATTATGAGCCGATCCTTGGAAAAGGATTTTGTAGGTTCAGGGCAAAAGTTTTCATAACTTTTCCACTCTATATTGGTATATTTTGTTTCATTAATCGAGATTGAGCGTGCTATAGGAAGTCTGTCTACTAGTTTAATCTTCTTATATCAATTATAATTATCGATTTATCATATAGAATTATCAGGTTTCTTATGGAACTTTATTCATTTGTTTTTATTTTCTAATTAGTCTCATGTTTTATACCATTTTTCCCGATTAAAATGTATTTGCTTCATAACGGTCCCTGTGTGCTCTTCTTAGAATCTACATCGAATATTAATTTTCTGTTTCATTCGGTATCGTACTGGAGAAAATTAAAAACTCCTCACCAAAGGATATCTGTTAATAAATATTGACTTACCGTGGTAGCTTGACAGCATAAAGTTTAGGATGGCAATTGAGATGCGCCGTTATATTATTTTTTATAGAGTATTTTTTTCTGCAGCCATTTAACGAGTTAGGGAAGTTATTCAGTCCATTTACGAGAAAAACGTAGACGCACACATCGTATTTAACACCATATAACAAAATGTCATGCGTAAGAATATTCTATTGTCCAACGAGTAAAATTTCTTTGCTCATTTTAAATTAGATATTGACTGTCTCAAAGTATTTGAGATAACATAAATTCTATATTCATGGCTACTGTTTTCATCCTAGGAAAAAATACTACCTGAAGTTATATACACTAAACAGAAGAATTGCATATTGAACAAATGTTTGAACGCGTTTAAATTTTTATGTCTGTGTAGATACTTAAAAAAATTTGTTTTGCACATCTCTTTCAACTTGCTGAATTGAACCACGTTTGATGATATTTAACGAGTATCAATATATGTGAAATATTCTGAGAAACTAAATTTGACTGGGTATAAATTGGGAATTTTAGCAGCAGCATTTTACTGCGTTTTCAAATTTATTTCTCCATTTGGAAGACTATTCACTTTACCTTCAGTTATATTCTCTTGAAAGTTTCGTCCATTTTTTCAGCATTCATTGGTATAATTATCACTTCGTTTTATCATCGTTTTATGCGATTACTATCCTATTTCTCATTCCTTCTTGCTGGAAATGAGGAATCGTTCTGTTACTCTTCACATGTGTGTCGTGAACGTGAATTTTTTGACTCGACGGAATTTCAGTGAAAGCTCGGCGAGATACGGAGGAAGAACAGTCATCCTTCCGTAAACAACATTATCTCATAATTCCACCCTCTCTCACTCCTTTTTAGATATCTACGCAAACGTTACCTACTCATGTTTTCAGGTGCGAAGTAACGTGAGATACTAATGAGATATACAGCAATTTTTCTTGGAATACAGAACCTACTGAATGGGAATCCTACGCTACGAACGATCCTTGTAACTAATTTTTCGGCTTACGAAGAAGTTTCAAAGTGGTAGTGTGTTGGTACTGTAAACAGTATGATTTGACCTTCGTAAAACGTCATTTAATACATGAATAACAATGGAATTCGTCTTTTCCTCACGATTTTATTAACCGACCGGTTTCGGCCTTCCAGATATCTAGGTAATGATACATCAGGTATCAACCTAATGTATTAATGCTGATTGGGCGTATTTTTGGATTTGGCAATTGCAGATGCTGCCATTTAATGAGTATAAAAATAAGTTAACAGAGATTTTCTATTAAAGCTACGTCGTATAGATTTGGTGAGCTTTATTTTTATACTTGGTCATTACTAAAGGTATAGCTTTTTAATGTTCGTAGCTAGTAGTAGTATTTAAAGTGCTTCGACAGCTTAGGTCATTTCGCACGTAGGCACCCACCGCTCGTAGCTTTTTCACTCGGTTTGACCAAATTGACCGCTAGATAAACTTTTATTTATTACTGCCAAGAATATTGAAATTGTATTAGGCTAGATGAACTCCCTTGTAACAACTGATAGTAATTTAAGGAAACGGAAAGAAGTCCCTTTTCAAATTATTTGTAGCTTGACCTTCCTCGAAGTACCCGGAAAAACGGCATGTGGCTGTTCTGTGAGAGAGGTTATAGCTCCCTTTCAAAAGCGTAAGATGCGGTGTTTCATTTTTGGTCTCAAAAGACGTTTTCTTATCTAGTAATCGCTTTAATAAGAATTTAATACTTTTCAAAGGATATAAATGAGTAATAATGAGATGTCAGTAACTTAATCGAACCTGTTACGTAAAAAATGAAATGAAATTTTATTAAAAAATGAAATGACATGATATAATACTGTTTCCCAGTAATTGTGTGTATCCCTTATTAACACAAATTATAAATATTATAAAATATACATTATATTATGCTTATTAATCCAAGGGAAAATTAAATTGATGGCGAGTTTTAAAATAACCCAAGGACCAGCTCTTTTGGAATAGAAGTTAATGAGTTATTAAAAGAAAAAATGAGTATATTTAAATCGGACAACCTGTATTAGTGTAACTTATAATAAGCATTAAATATAATATGTCCAGAACCTACAGATTGAGCAATCAGACTTGGAATAGATAATTTGAGTAAATATTTAATCTGAATGATATACGTTTGATTTTGTTGGAAAAGTCATTACTTAAAACGCATTTCATCGGGCAAACTTCTGGTTTTCATAGTTCAACGTAGGAAGTTGCCTGTTATTCTGAACATGACGTTAGATATCGCATATATTTTCCCGGTAGTTTACCTTGCCATCGCCCCATTTCCTCTCGCTACCTCCAAAAGGTTTTTCAAGTGCTTTTTAATAACATTGAAGCTCGATAGTTCCACGTACGAATTCGAAGTGCTTCCGTTTGACGAAGCCGCACTCGAATCCGGAAAGTTTTTCAGCCGAAGAGGAAGTTTTGATTTCGGCTCTCTCTCCATCCCGATTCATACCACTTTGGAATTTTTCCATCTGTTGAGTATCCTCTATTTTTCGGGCAAGAAAAAGGGCGCAGTTGCTATCCGAGTGAAGTGGACAGTCGGCGCACGGTTCTCTCTACCATTCGAATCGATTGAGGAACGAGTCGCTGATTGAAGTGTCTCTCGGAACTCAACGATCATGGGCCGGTGGTTAATTAAAAAGCTGCAGGTAGTCGAATATTCGGCATTTTACCTTTCATTCCAAAGTACCGACATTTCCAACTCGTAAGTATCAATGGCGTAAAATGTCAACCGAGCGATCAAAAGATCAATGACGGCGGTACCTCTATACGCAAAATATTTTTAGCTAATTTGAGGCACACGACCTTGGAAAAGGTCACCTCCGCAATACTTAGGCTCCACATTGATTTTGATAATTAATCAGCAAAATTCTATTCCTTTTAAAAGCAGGGGTTTTGGACCATAGAATATAAAAATGAGGTGCGTTTTTATTGAAATGAACAAACTTCCCCATCTATCGCTAGAATTAATTAATTATATAGGTTTTGCTTTTGCACGAAATTCATAATGTACTAAGTATGGTCAACATATGGCTAACCGGGACTTCACGGCATATACATTCCAGAGAAACGGGAAGTAAGTTTAATATCTGGTATCCCGGCAAAGTGGGAAGACAAGCAATATTAGCAGCATGTCTTAAAAGAAGATAGCTAATTTTAAACTTGGGTTTATGCTTATATGACTCACTTGCTAATAAGGGAATGTTACACGATATGTTACTGACCCAATTAATTAATACCCAATTATCTGATAAGATATTTATATGGATCACGACACACATAATCAATACTTACTTGCATTCTTAAAAAGGTCGGGTAATGTGGCAAAATAATTTTCAAATTTTCGATGTGAAATCATAATGCAACCAAAGGAGATATAAGCTGGATTTTAGAAAATCAGCCAGTTACTTTACACTTTCCAGGGTAATATCGATTATAAATTTCACGGTAAGCTGCAAGTAACTCGAATTTTAAAAACTAATTCCTAATTGTGAACTTCACAATGCTTTCACGGGTCTCATATTCGCGACCTTTACGATAAAATTTCACGAGAAAATTCATCTCCCTCTCTCAACGTTAGAGCAAACAATCGTAGGTTATAGGGGAAACATTGACAGTTCAATACACTCCTCTCTCTATCATGAAACTGTTTGTTCCCGAGATTATAGGCACGATTCCTCTAAAGCGATTTCAACATCACCCGCAATTCCGAGTTTCGACGAAAGGCGCCCTCTCGACATTTTATTAATTTCGGTCGGAAAATAATCATGAATTTCGCGAACTCTTTATTCCGCTTTCTCGTCCCCCCATCGTGCAGCGCTGCCTTCTTCCTTTGTTTACCGAACAAAAGAAAATCGAAAAATGGCGCCCTCGACCCATAATACACCGCGGGAGAGGAGTGGAGCCAAGGAAACGCAGCCATATATGCACTTGGGTTTGTGAATAGGACCACTATTTTTTCTTTCTTTTAATTCACGAGCGGAGAAAAAATGTGGTCGTGTTATTCTTCCGCAATGCTTCTTTCGGTTGTGATTCTGTATTCTTTTCCATTCGGTGCGCTTATTTTGATATTAATAAAAATATATCCCGGAACATATCGGCTTTTTTCATAGCCCGTAACACCACGATTCTGGCCTCAATTAAATTCCTATTACCCCGTTTCTTTGCCGATACACTCGGCACTATAATTATGTGTTTCAGAGTTCCTTTTATGCTGCCTACTTCCCTTTGTGCATCTTAATTTAGAGTGTACATAGAACTCGTGAGAGGTGTTTGCAAGGAGATTGGAGAGAGCTTTGGATAACTCTCGGTGTGTCTCATAGAAGCATTTATTTTTGCATACAAAAATAAAATAACTAGCGTAGTAAAGCTGCACAAAACCATAGATTTGTTATAAGCAAACTTTTAGAACCTACATTTCGTTTGAGGATAAAAGATTCGTCGCCTTTCCGCTAAGAAGAAATGGTTCTCCTTTTCACTAAGCATAAAAATCGTTAGAGGTATTGCTGTGACCTGAACTCTTTAACAACGGAAATAAACATGTTTAGTGTTCTCCGGAAAGTAGGTGGAATATTAACTCGCAGACCGATGGAAATCTGTTTTTGTAATGTCACATCTGGATACAGCCGCCTCCTATGAATGTATTTCCAACATTCCTCAATATGCCTCGAAATTCTTCAATATTCCGTTTCCCGCAGATACATACTATAACTGAAGAAATGCAATGCATGTGAATAAAAGTCGGATCCTGAGTCTCCGTAGCCTTCCCATGAGAGTCGCTGATAACTATTAACATTCCTTCGCGAGATATATGTCTCTCTTGAGATAACAAACACAAAGACGGAAAGAATTAGCCTTGGCATCTAGTCTATCGGATACCTTCAATATATATCTCATTTTAGGTCTCATTCTCTAGACTATATTTTTCCGTATTTATGTCGTGTAGATGCGGAAATACAAACATTCCTCTTCAACTACATATAGAAGAATGGTGTCTTCGGAGCGGAGTCTTTTGAGGAGCATCCTGTAGTCGTGCAATGTTTACTTCTGCTTCGAAATATTTAAGTTCGCGAGCACAACACCAGGGAAAGGCCGAAAGCTATGGTCTAGCGTGGGCGTATTTAGGGCAAGTAAAGTAAACTTAACAATATTTTCCTTACCGGAAATACTTCGGGGATTGAAAACCCTTCGAGAGTTCCTTGTTCTCAAAGATTCTTCGATAAATAAGGATAGGATAGCAGAAATGCATCTCAAGCTCATAGCTACGATTGAATATTCGGTCAGCAAACAAATCTTTCAGGATCGTGAATGAAACGAATAAATCTATTAAATGAATTCAAGTAATGTTTCCGGAGAAGTTCTTTTTAAACCACCGTTCGCATAACCATGACTCGATATATACTTAACCGGAGGTGAACAAGAATGAGGAGATCTCAAGAAGAATTAAAAATATGTAGGCAATATTACTATCGGAAATATTTGCAAATAGAATAAATACATTTTTCTAGTCTAATCTTGTCCAATAAAGCTATTGGAGTGACTGCTTAAAGGTAGCAGCAATTTTTTTTCGTTTATAGCCGCTCATTTGACCTTTTCGTACACCTTACATGTAAGCGATTCATTGTCATCAGCGATGATTTTTATTCTATATTGATGAACTGATAGTGATTCTTTTTCAGTAACACAGCCAAGGTGATTTTTTCCGCCTTCCCTCATATTTAAATCAATTCTGACGACATATTCATCTTCCATCAAAGAAATATTGTTTGTAATTTATTACAGCGTTGGTCACAATCCTAAGCAATGTAAGTATGCGTGTAGCCATGTCAAGTAATTTACTTCATTCGCCTAATTTAAGCAATGTCCAGGATGATCTTCATAACACGAGGAAGATTTCCATGAAAAGTTTGGAGGCTTTATTTTAGGTGACGAATTTTTATGAAAAATTGGTCGAATACAAATATATGTATGCAATTTTTAGATAGTTTGATATTCTCCATGCTGACACTTTTCTGATTTGAGTGAAGAAATAGCTTTGAGGGGAAAGATTCAACAGATATGCTGTGTTAAATGATTAGTCAAGTACTAATGTGTAGCCAAAAATCAACATTGATGACTTATTTTAAAGATTTTTCTATTTCTCTCGAAAAAATATTCTCTAATTTGCTAGAGAAAATCGAATTCGTAGATAATAAATGATTGTACACAATTTTGTACAACGGAGTAAAGTTAGGAATGGTTTTGTGTAAACGGAACAGGTATATGAAATTCCCACTAGAGCAGACCACCAAAAAATTATTAACAAGAGTGAGGTATGTTTCAATATTTACTCAGATTTTAAATATTTTTGTAATTATGGAGTGACCGCATCCGAATTGAGCTCCAAGCTGGGAAACAAAGAAAGGTGTCCCACACCCATACTCGTAGTCCTTACATTTTTCCATTCATAAACATCTGGAGAATCATTCTGTAAATAATTAAGATGGAAGATTAGAACCCGCCTACAAGTAAAATAGCCGACTTAATTTGGTCTTCAAAAAAAAAAAGAATTGACCTTGAGGCCCCGTTCTCCGGGTCGCATGTTGCCCTTGCATTCATGTGTTACGTCTTTGTTAAGTTTCTTACACGATTTTCGATTTAGTTTCAATAACCGGAATGGATGAAAGAGTATTTTGTTTGGATTACCATCATCATAGGTTATCAGTCTAAAGGAAATTTGTCGAGTCTCTCCAGGCCGTCCTATCCTCAGCCAATCGCTTCATTCCCTCATAATTCCAAACTCTAACTATTACCTTCCCCTTAATAACGAACATGGGTCCTCCCCTAAAATTCCTCACATCTACGACGCCTTCCATTGCTGTCTTCAGCAGACTCTTATGCTTTAGTCCAAGCCCAATGGGGTTCCATTCATTTTCTCCAACGTTTTTCACGGACTCCACTCTTCATTCCTTCTGTTTTTCTTCCCTCTTCGAAGGACTTCTTCATTAGCACCCGTCTGTCCGTTTTATTTTCAACGTTCTTTTATAGCATCGTATCTCGATTACTTCTAACTTTTCTTCATTACGTCAGCTACAACATTCATTTATCAGCAGATTGCATTACACTAAATGTTTAACAGATGAAGTAGCTGCTTTGCAGGAAGTGTTATTCAAAAAAATGTAATTACTTGAAGGGAACCCAGAGATCTTTTCGAATGCTGATGCAATCCACCTAAAAACTCAGAGACTATTGCTGTAAGGCAAATGTTGTCAATCAGCATACACAAAAGTGAATTTCAAAATTGTATAGGATTTAATAAGGAAAAAACTGTTTGAAATGAAAATTTAACGAAAAATATTCTCCGTAGAGCATTTCTCCTTTTTGCACTCTGCATCCCGTTCTCCTCAAACGGAAGTGATTAATATATTTTCTCACGTCCGAGATGTGAGGGAGGATTGGCAAGATAAACATCGGTAATTAATGTGCCAAACACGACTCTCTTTTGAAATAACTTTTGCGTCTATAAAAATAGACTCAAGGATGGAAATTCGGTAATGGGAAGAAGACGCGACTCATTCCCTCGGTAGTTTCTGAGGGACTGTTGTATTTGTCGAATATGATCGAGTCATCCAACATGAGTGAGTTCATTTCTTCGTTTACTCCTCAGCAGTTGACGCAGGAAGGAAAGGCTCGAGAGAAAGATGGCCAGGTTCGCTGTGATCGCGGTGCTTTTTTTGGCCCTGTGCTGCGCCCTATGTTTGGTGGAAGGAACTCCAGTCTACGCTCCTCCGAGATACGGACCGGGGAACATGCCCGACTACCTCCTTCCCACGTGTCGCAGCGGTTACCAGATGACAGCCAGTGGGATTTGCAGAAGAAGATATTCATTCTACTAGCCGAGAGATGTTAAATTTGAAGATGAAGTCACTGCTACCAAACAACCAAGACTGTCTTGCCAATCATTATTTCTCACGTTCAGTCGTCAGACGTCAGTTCCACGAAAAACCCATCAGTTATTTGTCTCCTATTCTTGTGCCAAAGAATGAATGAATTTTGTATTTATGTATGTGTCGATCGAATATTCGTGCAAAGTTAAATAAATGCTTTTTAATATTATGCTATTTTTCTTTTCTAAGCCAACTATAGACACGTAAATGTGGAAGGTGCTTCTTGAAGTGGACGCAAGATCTGTCATATTGCGAGAATTCGACGCAGGTCACGTTGTTCTAGTCATTCCAGGTCACGTCATGCTCTAAAACATATCGTCACGAGATTATAAATGGCATTTGTTAATATTGATGCGTCATGAATGCACACCGGAAATTCTTTGAACAATACCTACACACATTGGAGAGAGCCCAGGGCCGGCCATCTACCAAATGGAACTCTGATGCCTACCTGTCCCTTCTCCTTTGTATTTTGACCATATGATAAGAGCTTTTTAATAAATAAAGAAAAATATTGGACGCAACAAATTTTTTTATAGATGTATCTCTTTCCATCTGCCCTCGCTGGGGTTGGGGTCCTCTCTAACACGGGGCCCGAATACTTGGCATCCACAGAACCCTTCTCGTTCGGACTTGGACATCCTCCTTGTAGCATACCAAAATATACTATTTCGAATTGACATCGAGTAAAACCAATGCTTCTGAAATAATATTCAAGTTATTATTAGTTTTTGTTAAAATTGGTCATAGTTCATGATTTTTATTGATGAAATGATGTAAAATTGGTAGCGTGTTATCCATTTTGAGTTGTGTAGGTGACGACATCTGTATTTTCTCTTTTGAAAAGATTATACTTCCCCAAATAAACACTACGTTGTGATAAGGATGAAAAATTTGACCGCACATACTATAATTTTTCCAATGTGTTAACAAACATGACACAGTTTTATAGCATATGGGATCATATGAAAGTTATTGCAATAAGTGTGGCTGCACAGAGAAATGTGTTAGATGTTATTCTTAATTTTCATATGACTTGGTTTGAATTTATAGCATCGATTAGTTTATCCGAGATTTCCTTCGGAAAAAAACATAGCATAATTTGAATTCTATTCAACTTAATGCTATGTTTAATTTATACTTAATTCTGCCATATAGTCTAAAAATCATTGCTTTTTATAACTCTCCCATTAGCTCGTGAAAGAAAGATACTGATATTTGCAAAATACTGCAGCTACTACAGTAGTCACGGTTTTGCTTGTCTTCTTTTGATAACGTACCCGTTAATTTCCGGATGCATCAAAGTAGAGAACAGAATGTAAGATTAATCTGATTTATTTACTCGCTTAGTAAATAATTACCTGTTTTAGATTACCAGCGCTATAGATAAACCAGAGAAAGAAGATAATAATTATTCTCGAAAGATAAGACTAATTCATCTTTTCACTCACAGGAGTTCATTTCTTTATCTGTGCCTCACCTTCAGGTGCTAGCTTCCTTAATTAAGCCATCATACAAGCGTTTCTCGTAGCATCTCAGATAATTCCAAGCTTATCGTGTTCAACACGAAGTCAGGTACGCGCTCCTGCAGCGGTTCAGAGAAGGAAAGGGTTATTTCACTTAGTTGGCTCATGTGTCGTTCTTCCTCACGAGCGCTGCTTCACGTAGCGTGAAAGCAGCGCCAACAGGGCTTCACTAAAGTTACTCCAGTAACGCGCCAGTTTTAAAAGGGAATCTATGATTGTTTTCAATAACCTTGGGAGAGGAGTATATTTTCGATTAATTATGTTGTCAATGACAATGAGTTTTGAAAATGGGAATGTCCTACTGTATGCTACAGGGATTATTAGGAATTAAATAGTTTTGATTTAAAAGTAAAATGTTCGCCAATTTTTAGTGTATTTGATCTTTTATCTGAAAAGATAGGAAATTATTCTTATCTCAAAGAAGTAGAAAATTGTTAATGTACTTCGGAAGTAACTAAAAAATTCCAAACCTAACCCAAAATTCTCTACGTTGGTGACATCATTATGAGAATTTTAGCCTTTAGGGGGGTTAGCCACGGAGAACCGCCGATGGTTGAAAATGCCTACTGGTTTGGGGCTCCCGGATAGCCAAAAGGGCAACGCGTTCGACATCGGTGAAAGCGGTACTGGGTTCCAATCCCGGTGGGAGCTTACGTGCGAAATTACCATAGATGTCGAAGCACTTTTAACAGTAACACTACTCCTACTTGCCTACCGGTTGATTTGCTTGCAAACCTTTTTAGGTTTTTTTTCAAAAGTCTGATTTATCAACACAGTTGTGCTCCTGTTCTATCTTGAATCTATTAAAAAATGATTAACTATTCCTGGGTAACATTACATTCTAAAATGTAAACCACCGTAAATAGACCAATCCTACCTTTCCTGCGTCGAGAAATCAAGGTAAGAAAGCGGAACATTTATTTTCTAAATTTTGGGAGTTATTCTCATCGGCTGATTTCGACGAAGAAAAGACAATTTGTTGGTTTGAAAGGAAATAAATCTAACCTCCAATTGGTTTTTCTTATGCACAGGAAAATTAAAAATCCAGAAAAAAATCCATATCAAGGGTTAATCTGAAAGTTATTTCTAAATAGCGAGAAAATTGGCAGCTCGGTTTGAGCATAGAAAAATATGTAGCAATGAGTACGACACGATCACCGAACAGAAAATGGACCCAAACCCCATTTCACGTTACGTTCTGTTAGAATTCGTAAGTTAATATAAATATTTAGGAATCCTTTTCAGTAGTGTATTTATCGTTTAAAATGCGCATTCAAAATGTAATGGGGTCAGCTGATAGGACTCTAAGGCTATGTAACCGCGTACTCAGGGGTAGTTAATTGAGTATCGAAGAGGGAGCTTATTTTTCACTAGTTCGTATGTTGATGGAGTACCTTTGCGTGGTGTCGATATATAATAAATGTTGGAGCTTTAGCTTGTACAACCTAGAATGACACGTTTCATTAAGGGAGTTAATGTTCCATAGCAATTTATCAGATATTATCAAAACCTTAGGCAGATAATCTCTTATAGAAAGAATGACCGAGAACAGGCGCAAACTATCCACGAAATTTTTTAGTACTTAGTATTTTAAATGGTGGAATACTTGACATCGTGATTACCACTCTCAGCGAACGCAATTTGCGAAGCCAGACGTCGAAGAGATTCCGCGAGATTAAACTGAGAACGGATTATTAATGTTGTTCTATTTTCCAGAGCATAAGGTAAACATATCAGCTAGCGCACAAGGGAGTTCGGTGTTTACACACCCCATGCCAAACGCCATATGTAGACACGCGGGGTGTAAATGCAAATATAATATAAGTAACCTAAGTGGGCTAACATGTATAAATGTAAGGGATTGCATATTCAAACTTCCAGAATTCAATCTAAAACTGTGCGTTGTCTCCATGGATCTTCTTATCCCATACAAGATGTGGATTAGAGGAAGAGAAAAAAATTGGCAGCCTCATAACTGGTACTTGTATCATGTTTGGTGAATGGAAACATTTTCATTTTTAATTTAGTTAAGGAGAGATATTCCATTTGCTTTTCTCTCGGTATCTGGATTTAATCGACCATAGTATCTCTTTCGGCGGAACTCTTCAAACTAGTGAGACTTATGAACATGTATTGTGCGACTCGAGCTGGTTGATGTCGTTTTGTTTTGGGGCCTCTGATAGCCAAGTGGGCAACGCGTTCGTCTTCGGAGAAAGCGGTCCTGGGTTCAATTCCCGGTCCCTACCGGGAATACGTGCGAAATGACATAAGTGGTCGGAGCATTAAAAAAAAATACTAATACTAAGTACTACTCGTTTTATTTCTTTCTTTTTTTTAAATTTTAAATTACATCAATCAATAAAATGAACTCAATGCACATAGATGGGACTAAGTTTTCTTTAGAACTCGGGAAGTGGTACTCGAGGTCTTAAAGGCTGGGAAACACTGGCATACACAATATAAAGGCTGCTGAGGTGCTGAAGAATGGTATTAATTTTTATCTCATTATTGAATGCTATGAAAATATTATTCATACGGTCATTGTGTCATTCCACTGATACCATTTTGGCATGGTAAGGAAACAAAGGGAAACCTACCTCACTCCTCATCTAGCCTAGTAAGCCTCATTTCCAAAGCTTTTGTTATCTAATTGTAGAGGGATTGAGGTTTTAACCGTACTATGATCAGAGTGTTTTACCGACGGACAGTCTAGTGACTCTTTCCACGCTCTCTTTCTCCCAAAGTTGATTTCATTTCCTTCGTTAGCTTGCCTTTTGCCATAGTAATGGAAATTTGAATGGGGTACATGGCATTCCGTAGATTCGCATTGGAATGGTGCACGAGGTACTCTAGGTACTCAGGTAAGCCTTGGTCGTCCAGCGTAACCATAACAGAGAAAATTCCACGGCGCTGTTAGGCACCTGCTCCTTTGGGTTTTTCTTTGCTATTTAGTAAGAATCAAAGGGAAAATATTGAAGGAATTGACGTCACAAGATGGTTCTAGAAATAAGAAAAGGCGTGAGGCTTATGTTCGTCGTTTCGTCATAACCTGGGGCTAAGATTTTTAGTTCTTGTTTTGTAATCGAGTGAACGACATCGAAAATGACTTTGTTCCACTAGGAAACCGTGTATAAGACTTGGTTTTTTCCCTGATATTCCACATTTAATCAGAACACGACATTTCAGAGCATTTAGCCCCAGTGATTTCGAGGATTGCAAGGCAAATGTATACGTCGGGATACAGTGATCGTGTGTGGTGCCAATTGAGGAACTGTGCTCCATCGTAGCGGTAATTGAAGAAACAGCTTGAGGAATGGAAGTGTGATTAAGTCGGTAATGATTCTAGTAATACATTTTAAAAAGCGTAAGTGAAAGGGGTGATTATTTATTTGTGTAAAAAATCTAAGCGTAGTTTTGGCGTGTTTTGCTTCTTAAGTTATGCAGTGAGGTTTGGGGTTAAGAATGCTGATATCAAAACTTTTATTCCAAAGTGTTTCGGTGTGATTATCTCCATTTGCTAGACTAAATACACAGGAGTAAAGTGACAAGGATTTTGGATTTTTCGTGATATTTTGCCCAGGAGACACCTTCATATCATGCAAAAGACGATATCTCGTGGGTCGGTTCCTTAATATAGAATTGTGATATTCCAGCTAACTCGTGCATTATAACAAAGTACTACAAGTTGCAGTCAAAGAAGTTTGCTAATTAGAGTTCTACTTGAGTGTGACTGAAATGACAGGGTTTGTTAACTTATGATTGTATCAGGAATTTTTACTATCAAATAAATGGCGGAAGCAGAGGAAGTGAACGAAGTTGGATTCTCTCTTATTTTGGACCTCTAGTGTCCATTTTCATTTACCTTCTTCATAGAAGGATTTATCCGTGTAATTGCTGCGTTTTAATGTTCGAGGATGTATACCGGAACATCCGCATGAAGAAGTCTTAGAAGGTAAGTTAAATTTTCACGCGAATTTAATCAACGGTGATGTACTTAATGTGATTCTGGGAATCCCATGAGAAGTGGTATCGCACGATGTTGAAGTTAAAAATTAAAACAGAAAACCTCTTTCATGGTGATCGATTTTCATGTAGGCTCTTAATTATCAAGTGAATATCATCATAGTAATTGGTAGGTAATATAAGTTTCTGTTGTTCTATGTACGTTCTGACAAACTTTCTTTATTAATTTTTTCCTTTCTCGCACTCAGTTCGATAATGTTTATGAATGCTGCTTAAGATTATTTAAACCCGTAGAGTTAGTAAACTATTCACGAAAAGGGTACCATCAATTTCACCATTTTTTACCTAAGGGCTAAGCGTGGATCAGATTACGGAGGGAAGATTTAAACTTTTGGTTATCGTGTATAATGTAAGAAATATATCTTATCGAGTGTTGTATTTCAATCTACTGAATATATTCGTATTACCGAAGAAATATATTTACTTTATTTAATCTATTGATTGGAATAGAGATTAATATTCCGTAACGAAGTAATTTCCATACTTAATTATAGCGTCTTTCCTCAAACGGAGTTCAACTTATATACTAATTTAATTACATCGTTCTCTTTACAAAACTTTTCAATTAAATAGTGTTTACACTGTTTTATTTTATTAATTACAATACATTTTATTTTGAGTCATATGTAAGGTTTAATCAGTAATATCAACTTAAGCATGACCGTAACCGTTGCGATATTTTTGTTTAATTTTCAAATTTATTAATTTAATAAATTAAAATGTATAGAAACCAAATGATATTTAAATAGGACATTTTAAAGGGTAATTTAGGTTAGAAATATAATAAAGAAAAAGAAATAAGTATTTGGTTTGAAATTAAAATTTTTTTCAACAACCAGTAGGAGGCGCTTATTTGAGTTTGAATATGTTGCATACGGTATAAGTGTCAGTAACTGTCTGTCAGTAATACGTAATGTATGAGTGCGTTTCGTTATCGCCGCAATGACGAGGTTTTAGTCAACTTAATACTAAGCATCTCATATTACGAGTGTTTCTTTTTATATTGATTGAAACTGTAGTTGATCCGTTAAGTGTAATGTTATTGCGAGTGAATTTAAGCGCGCAAAATGTTAAGCGGAAGAGAAATCGCAGCAGCATCTTCGGGCCGGTGAACTACTCAAGGTAAATATGGATAAGATTAGTGACGAATAGGACTTAATTTCTTACGCTTATAAAAAATGGAAGCGCAACTCAAATAGTTATTTAAATGTTTAAACGTGCATGTTTATTGTTTTGCGAAGACTTCACGCAAGAAATCGATTTGGAGACTAAAGCATCATAAAGTAGACTATTAATTACTATTAGATAGAGGCGTGATTGGAAATAGCACGCAAATATATTGAATATCGCAGTAATTCTATTTTAACCTTTAGTTAGTTAGAATCACTTTTCCCAAAGTTAGATAAAGTTAAGATAAAGTTACTGCTCGTTTAACGAGCGTCCGACTTGTGAAAATTGGCAGCAACAAGGTATTTCGCTCCTTTTAAAAGTAATGACGACTCATAAATTGTAATGTCGATTATATTTCATCAGATAATAATTTTCAAAACCATTCACTGTGTCTAGTGTTAATTTAAATTTTAACGGTTTTGCCATGACTCCTTCTTTTGTTTCCCCGCTAAGCATTCGCTAGATTACGAATAGTGAAGAAATTCAAGAGTCACAAGTTGCAAAAATTACCTCTTTCGCTGGTATGTTTCAGTATTTCTGTTACTTAGTGGATGAAATTCGATTATAATATCGATTTAACTAATTTCATCGTTTTCCTTCAACTACATAGAACATTTTCTCAGTAAAGGACATTTCCTCAGTAAACCAACCTGTCGTTGCTACAAATCGACTTTGGCTTAGCTCGTTTTGCACACAAATAGATTTGGCCGAAGTCAATGCTAATGGATTTCTGTAAAAAAATCAATTTACAATTAATTTCTATAGTAGCAGACTATAAGTAGATGGTCGTTCCGACGACTTGTACCGCCGATCAAAATCGTCTTAGATTTTCGTTACAAATATAACGGAAATTATGTTATACACGTCAATATAGGTTATTTTTTTAAATTTAGAGTGATTTTTATTTTTTTGAATATCTCCCTTTGATGAGTTATTCAGTTATACAAGGTTTGAAGCAAAGAAGCCCCTGCTGAGGAGGACCTTATCGCGAGAGGATTCCTGAGGCACCATAATCAGGTAATTTAACTATCAAAAATCATCTCATGAAAATGAAAGTGCATTCACTATAGTGTGTTATTATTTAAAGCAGTCATTAAAGCTATACTTCCCATATAAATGTATATAATATTTATAAATATTACATTTATGTATGGCAACGTAGCTGTAACTTACGGTTATCAAATTATATAATTTCTCGGGTGTTAATATTTACAATGCGTAACCGAAGAAAGTAAAAATGAATCAGTCGTGTTGACGACTGTTAATTTGGCAAAATGTCTCTGTAATTCTATATAACCGAATGAAACCGTATATATTGGTTAAGTGTCATCTTTTTGAAAATCTTTGTATTTGCAGTAAAATGTGCAGAAGTAACTTCCGTTCTTAGGATTTATTTCCTTTTTCAATTTTAAAGATTCATCCGCGTCATTATTTCTGGAATAAATAAGAAATGGTTATTATTTTCATAAGGCTAACGTATCTCTTCACTCTTCTTATCAGAGGAAATAGACAGTCAGGCTTTGGTGGTCTGGACAGAAGAGCATTCGTCGATGGATTTTATAAACGTAAGGTCGTTTTTAATCTACGCAGAAGGCACTTCCAACAAGGGACCGAAAGACCACAGCCTAACCTCATCGGTAGGTATTTAAGTATTGCATTTTTGTATGTCAGTCACCATAACAACTGTATCACATCCGAATCGATCGCCATGTTATTGCCTAACAATCTCCGATGAAAGTGGCAAACTCCCCTTTGCAAAGCGCTTGATTTTTCGATTGCAAAAGTTTCCGGTTCAGTTATTTTACTAAATTCGCTTAATGTTTGGTTGAAGTAAAATGTTAGGACCGAGACACCTTCTCGATATATTATTATAGTCATAATAGTATGATTCAATCACAGAATAGACTTTTATTGGAATATTTTTGAGTTAATTACGAATTCTCGCCGAATTAACACTAATTTCAGATGAAGGATCTGCTATAATTGCTACGTGATTATTGCTACCAAAATATTTTTGAAGCACGAATTATAGTTATTTCACCTACCGGTTTTATTACTAGCTACTACGAATTTTAATATGAAAATTTCATAGCAACATCTGTAGCTATTTGGATTAGGTAACTAACGCCATTGAGTTTCATAAGAATTACTATCGAACAATTAGGAAGTACATACACGCATAACTTTCGCTTTTCTAGTAATAGAAGGATAAGTTACCTACAATTTATTCTTGAGTGGTCAACACATTTTTTCCTATTACAGAAGATTTTTAGGATCTTTTTAGCGTATAGTTAATCGTAGGCGGATCAGACTGTAAAGCTCAAATCTTAATTTTACATTTTCAAAATAGTTTCCTCATCGAAGAGTAAGCTAATGGAATTTAGGTCGACGAACGTTGATATTAATTTGGCAAAATCAGGTGTTACTCTTAAGATGTGCATTTATCTTTTAGTGCGAGTATGCAAAATTGTTGTGATATTTCTTAGCTTTTCAGTGTTCTTAGGGAAAATGTTTCCTTTAGATATTTATTAATTCCGTGTGTTTTTCCAAGTAATAATAAAAAGTTATACATCTCATTCTAAAAGTGTAGAATGGATAATAACTAATATATATTTACCAACCTTGCAATTTTAAGATTTAATAATAATAATTTTAAGAATAGCTGCATTTTTACTCCAGTTACCAAATTTCAGGTTCACCACGAATCTTTTTATATTGGACTCTTCAATCTTCTCAGGATAAATGCTCACTTTTTAAATACATGAATGTAATGTGCTACAGGCTCTGTGCCTGTAGCACATTACACTCTAGCACATACACTCTGTGCCTCTATGGCTCTGTGTAAAAAATTACAGCTATGTCAGAATTAAAAATAACGTGAATTCTGGAACACCCTGCATGGTGGTGATACGTACATACATACTTGCTGACTTCGTTCTTTTTTTTCTCTGACCATCCTGATGATGGAACACAAGTAGTGGATAAGGTAGAGTTGCATATATAATGTGCATATTTGTGGGATTAATTTGAGGCAGTTTTTATGCAATAGCCTGTCATCCATTTCTTGCGGCAGTTGATGTGCAGTGTGTAATTACGAGCAACTCATCTATTGCATACGTTTTTTAGGTGTATTTTCAGGCGATGTTAAGCTTATAATCTAGTTGAGCGTACTTTTTCCCGGAAATTATCGATGTTTGAATGGCTTATTTCGCAAAAGTTGTACTGACAACTTTCAGTCATAGCTCTTTATCTTTCAACTCCGTAACATCGTTTGTGGAAGCTTCGGGATTCATTTTGAATAAGTAACATCACAAGGATTCGAATCTACGTGCGTCATAATCAAATTAAGGTCAGCTACTAAATTCATCCAATCAACTACTAGACCAGCGCAGAATATAATTAAGAAAAGTGGAAACTCAACTATGTGTTTGCGAGATTAATCCTAATGAATTCTGCCTCAAACTTTCTCTAACGTAGTAGCCGTTTCTAGTGAAATATTTCTCATTCAGTCATAGAAGGAAGTATGTATAGTAATTAGTTTGCTGATTTCATATGCTGGTAGGATTTATCGTGGTAGAAAAAGAACATTTTACTTCTCTCTTCCATCATGGTACTACATTTTTTCGAATTTAGGAGTAAATTCAGTTGAATCGCCCTCTTCCTAGGCACGAGAAAACAATTTGACACTTCCGGAGAGAGCCGAGACTTGCAAGCTAGGTGGTAATTACCCGACCTTGTGCAACCCTTGTTGGGGTCATGTGTCTAGGAAAGCTATCGTCATTGGTTTAGGCATATTTTTGAAGGACGAAGCTTCGCGAGGGTTACTTTACTTTTTGCAGTCATTCCGTAGAGTCTTTGCTGGCATGTAAAGTGGCTGACGGTTTACGAATCTCGAAAGTGAATAGTTTTATTTCACTGATTAACTTCCTGAGCCTCTCCTTAGGATTTCCAGTAATGCGAACTAATATCGATTAAGCATTGGATTGTGTGAGAGAATTGAAGTGACGCTTCCTCAGTCTTGCGTAGTTAAGAAGTGTGACAAAGCTGCCAAGACGTGATTGCTTTCATGAAATCGATAAAGTACAATCCGCGTTTGTAATTTCATAAAGTACAATCCGCGTTTGTAATTTCATAGTCGTTTTCAAGGGTTAACTCGGTAAGAAAGTGTGTGAAAACTCTGGAAAGTGTTCATAATTGGTGATAGTGGATATCAAAAGGAGTGTGACAACCTATCGGAATCTTGTGCCTTGGAAGATGTTTCAGCTGTCCAAAATATTTCATCAAAAAATGTAAGTTTATCAACATTTCAAAGTCTAAGCCTCGGTAAAAGTTTTTTTTTGATAACGGAGCTACGGATTTTCTTTCAATCTAGGGGTTGTCATTAATTACCATATTTATTGCTTGTCTTAAATATTACGATATCACGCCTTATGAACGGTTAACAATTCAGTGATGTAATGTATTTGAAGAGTTCAAATACCACGCATCCGCTTCAGGCTTCGAGGTCTTACCAACTGTTTTACATATTCAACCCAATTATTTCCTTGAGGAATATTCTTTCTAAAAGAGAGCTAATTCTTTCTGAGAGATTATTCTGGAAAGTATTTATCAGAACAAAATTCCGATAGTAATGTATTATAAATAGAGATGAACATTTTTGAAAGTTTTACCTCTGAACAGCGCAAACAACATTCCCTAAAATTTTGTCAAGACTTGTTTTATCACTACTTGTTAGCTTTAATATTACCCATTGTTTTGGGAGGGCAATTTCTGTGCTAATGTCATCATTTGAGATAATTTGCTGTTATAAGGTACAAATTCCTTAACGATTCCTTGACGAATGTTCAATTATATCGTAATTACAAATTTAACTCGTTCAATAGAAAGGAGAAAATTTAAGAGCAACTGTCTCATATGGTTAAGCAGAATACCTGAAGCAAACTAACATCGTGTATTTAATAGATGGCTTGTTCCAGGTAAAAATAAAATGAGAGATTTATAGTTAGCCGTTAGCGTACCGCGTACATATTTAGAGGACGGAAGGGTGTGGAAAGGCGAGGAGCTATCGCAGCAGTGTTGTTCACCTCATTTAACGCGCTATCTGAAGTTTGAAAAAATGTGAGATTTTATTGCAATATTAATGCTAATGTCCACTGTAATTCTTGATAATTGAGACTGAGGAAAACCTTTGCTGTATCCAAGGAAAATAATTTGGATTATTTAACTCGGGAAAACACGTAACGTAACATTGCGGTTTTATTTTCCGGACAACCTGCATACAATTTCTTCTTGGCGACGTTTATTCTCAGGATAAATCTCAGAATTAAGCTAAAATAATAATATTTTATCACATCAATCATCTTGATGGGCATTATGGGTGATTTTAAAAATTAGAACCGTATTTGCGGATAATTTTCCTGATTAAGAGCCACACGTGCAAGTGATAATACAATTTAGGCAATGTTTTCATCATTATGTTTAAATCGGCTTAAATTTGTTATAAACAGCCTAAAATTTGCTTTTCCTCGAGAATGGGAATATGTATTGAACCAGAATACAAAGGAGGTTTCTCCTCCGCGATCATTTATTTAGTGTATCATTAATTATTCGTTTTGATTCAAATTATCGTTTGGTTAGTTTTGGAGGCTCGTAAAACAAGCTAGCGGACGCCGATAAGCGGCCTTCAGTCGCGGAGAGCGACGAAATCCCGCTCTTTGGTATCCGGAGCACATAACATAGTAGCAGGTAGACGATAACACACTGTGGAAGCTCCAACGACGTTTTACCGCGACTTTCAAAATGGAAAAGTTTATTATTCCATTTGTATAGCAATGAGTGCTTCAATAAGGATTTTTCCTCGTATCTCAGTACACTATGATATTATCTCGAAGTAATCTATCAACTTAAATCACAGAATTCTTAAACTGAGTATTTAAATAGTTATTTCGTCGTCGTATACGTGATGTATGTAGTAAGTCATGTGTGATAACGTATCTAGTAAAAACGCTTTGGTGCATTGCTGCAATTATATCGATATAATTAATTTCAAGATTCACACTTGAGCTTGTCATGTTCTTGGTTCAATTTCATACGCTGGCTCTCGTCCTTAAAGGGTATTTATGATATTAACTATCATGATAGGGCAAAGTTGCGGTGACTACGAAGCTGGAAATCTTTTGCATTATTACTTTTAACATTAGTCTTCTTTCATATGTATTTCTGCTTAGTTTAAGTAATAGGTTTTATAGTATTGAATCGAAAACGAAGTAGATGTCGCAACAGAAAGCATTGTGGGTTTTTTAGAAACCTAAAATATGATATCAATTATCTTCAAGAAATGCGCTGAGTATTCCTAAACTATTTTTGCTCTTACGTCTATAGTTTTACAGCTATCTGTCGCTGATGGTAAAACATTGGGAATTTTCAGTCATTTAATCCCGACATCATATATACAATTTAGAGAGATTATATAAATAGACATATTTTATTTAACATTACGTATAAGCCAGATGCCCGTGTAATCATCCTTTTCTCATTTTATGGAAAATTTTTATGAATGTTGAACCATGCCGACTATCTTTGTGAGTATTGCCTACTGTTGCGAAGTTTTTAAGGTGATCAGCTTCTCTTTGTAAATGCGATTATTCTGAAAGTAACTTCGATAAGGGTCGTTAAAAATGGGTTGGTCACGTAGACACTTTAGGTATTTTTAACATATTCATGAATGTAGTATAAGTCTCAAAGTTGGCACTACACCAAAGGATAAATAGAGATTAGACTTTTATTGCATTATCCTATCTAGATACAGGGGTTTATCACTGAACCAAATTTATCCATAAATAACTTTTTGCGTATGAATTACTAAAAAAAGTAGGTCAGCTAGGAAAGGAATTTTCATTAAATCTTTTATATTAACTTTCGTCTTAATGATTTTAGCGTAGTCTTTAAACCAAGTAACGAATTGCACGCACACTTTAATTTAATTTGTTGATATCAAGTGATCATCAGGACCTGATGATGACTGTGTTTTATATTCCTTCCTATAAAGCGTCTTTGATTCCTGATAGATGGAATTCCACAAAGTAACGGCTTCCACCATTGATTATATGCATTAATTATCTGCTGATAACTAGTAAACCATTCAGAGAACAGTGCGGGTTGAGATCGCAATGCAAAATGTATATTCGATAAACAATAGATATGAAAAATATTGAAGAATCAATTGGGAAAAATAACATTTAAGTTTCTTAAATCAATTATTATCATGAAGTTGATTATGGCATTCAAAATCATCTCTGAAACCGTTTTCCCAATCACGGCCACAACTGCAAGCAATAAGGCAATTTATAGAATCGTTTCGTTATTATGTCAACTTAAATGCGATAAAGTAAACCTAAAATTGGCATGTGTTTGGGGAAAGTTCGAATATCGTTCACGTAGGTTTCTCCTCACCAATTAGTTCTTCGCAAAAAAAAAATAATTTTTCACCTTGATTTCAACGGTGGCGGCGTTAGACAGAGCGACTTGGGAACGTATGGGATCGGACGTCAATTGACGTCCTTCAGTCACAGAGAAGCAACCACGGCGCTCCTGGGTATTAGGCAGGCATAATATAGTAGCAGGCTGGAGGTTGCTCACTACGGAAAGTTGCTACGGCGTTGTATCCGATGGCTCGCGCTCTCTTAAACAGGGGTCCGCAAACTTTGTGACAATCAACCCCCTTTTTTGCGTCTCATTGACCCTTCTACTCGACTTTATTTAATTACAACAGAAAAACAGAGATGGCGCCTAATTTATTTAAAAATAATATTTCACTGCTCGAGATACATATTTATTGCAATCTGTAACAAATTTTATTATTCTCCCAAAGGGATTTGAATTACTTTTAGTAATAATAAAATGTTAATTATATTACTAATACTCGTAAGTTTTGAAGTAGACCTTTAGTCAAAAATATTTTAACGTAAAGTAATGCGTTAAATAACTTTCTGAGCGCCAGACTGCATTCCATTTGTGAAAATGCTGGCAGTCTTTAGTAAATAATGTATTCATTTAGGGGAAATTCGAACTTATAATGGTTAGCTATTGTATTACCTTAAAGAGTAAACAAGTAAAACACGGTGGTAACTATTACGATATTAATAATTGTTATTTTGTGTTGCATTTAATACGTCATACGTGCTATGTATGTGATGTCGAACCTCATCCACTTTTTCCGTAGGAATATTCACGGGTTAGTTACCAGATCTTTTACTACAATTCCCGTTTTACGAAAATGTTACTCTTTTCAGTGATGCTCTATTTTAATTTCTTAGTCTTTCTTCTGAATTTGGTATCTTTTAAAATCGTTATTGAAAGATTTTTTCAGGCAAAGGGGAGATCTATCTTTCTGATCTATAGTTGACAAATAATCGCGTAACATAATTAACTACTTATAGAAAGCTCACTTTTCTAACGGCATCAGAGTTGCTGAGGTAAATTTCAAACAAAGCGATCATTAGGCCACGGGGTCAAATACTGCGTAAGTTAACATTATTTATTCAAGTCTTTTTTATAAGATAATTCCTCTTCTATTAATTATCCAATTAGAGAATTTAACGTATTGAGTGCTTAGTTCCGAGATTTTCCCGAAAACTTGTATTGCATAAATATTTCTTTAGATAGAAATAAGTTAACATGTATGGATGCACAACTATTCTTTAAAATAAAGGTATCATAACGATAATACAAAGGAAAAAATACATGCATTTTCTTTTGTGGATGTAAGAATTAGAAAGGGAAGTTGGAGTAGTATCAGATCGTTAAATTTCAAAATTAGTCATTTGAGTTGTCTCCCGAAATCAGTGTAAAACATCGATTTTTCTACACTTTATTCGTAATATTTCAATTATTTTTCTTATAGATAATCTAAAAGGATTTTTTTACTTTTATTTTATTATGATTGAATTTATCATCGCAAGACTTAACAGAATTTATTGATAATCAATGCGCGAATACACTTTGAGAATCAACGATTAAATAAAAATTATCGAGCTCAATTGATTCTACAAAATTTGTGTTCGGGATTGATTTTGAAACACACCACTTTAACGATTTCCTGAGGACTTCCGTTAGCAATTAACTATAGTTTCTTAAAAGGTTTGTAAAAACTTATCACCATTTGTTTTCTGTCGACATTTCTGCGGTTCACGTGTGCTTCGACAAACTATCACTATCTACCTCTAAGATCTCGGCGAGAAATAAGGTGCAAGTCCATCGTGGGAAGAAACATGTTCTGGTTATGTTCTGAATGTTAAAAAATCTACGGTACCAACTAAATTTTACATAACCATGTCTATCTTCTCAATTATACTCAATATTAGATGCATTGTTACAAGGAATCAGTTCATTTTGAGACAATTAATTATCTATTCTAAGCAATATTCGAGCCCAACTCAGCCTATTAAATATATTGGGAGTGCTAAGCATAACATCGATCATGATTTTTGCGTTATTTCTGTCTTCCATTAGATATATTTTTCTAGAACAGTGAAGGGATTCAATTTTCCTTTCTGCGAGGGTGGAATTCATTTCCGAAAAAAATTAAATGTTATCTTTTAATGTATTTTCTAGGTGCATGTTTCACTTTGCTGTTAACTAATATCCTTATTTTAAATTCCAATTTTATGTACGAACTCATTGGAAGTATATTTCGTGTAGGGCGACGAAATGAACTCCGTGTATTTCCTCGCTGCAGCCTTTCGCAAAGCAAGGATCGTAATAATTCTCCCTTCAATCCAACCCGACACTGAATCCCGCGCCTGCATCACCTGAATTTTAAGACCACTCACAAAGCATCTCCGCTTATTAAAACCAAACGCGACGGAGTTCCATTCCGGATTCCTCCCCCGACTCATTTTATTCCGGAGCATAATGGGCGCGTTAATTTTCTACATTTGTCACCGCTGCCTTTCGTCTCCGCACGTAACAAACTTCATCCGACCGGTGCCGTTCGCTCCGAAAACCGATTCGGTTACCATTCTAATTACGACGGGACGTGCAAAAAAGATGATCCCATCTCTCGCCGGCTTAATAATCCAATACGGCTGTGAGCATAGAGAAAGAAGAACCGCGTCATCTCCGCAAAATCGAAGGTGCTTAAAGGTGAGAGGCTCGTGACACATCGTGACCTCCTTAACGAATCGAGTTGATGGTTCACGATCCCTTTTTCCTTAGGTATCTTTGAAGGTGTTAAAGGGGGCAAGTGGTATTGCATGAAGAGGTCGAGGGTGTTTGTTTTCTCTCTCTCTTTGAAAGTGGAGCGAAAGAAAGGTGTGCTGGTATGTGCGATGTATCTGGGCTCGGTTATGGACTGTTGGTGTTATCTGCTGGTGGCTGCTATGAGCTCAACTGCCGGGTTTGTTATGCTTTCTTTTTCTGTAGTAAGGAATTTCTGGTGACAAGGTCATTTGGGCATATGATCAATTAGTAAATGGCATGGTGACTCCTTAGTCCGCCAGAACCTAATCCCCACGCAAAAATCGCAAATCCACGAAGCAACCCAATTCAACCTTTTTCGAAGTCCGGACCTCCGCGGTAGGTTTTATACAGTTATGGCGAAGGACTGTTGGTAAGAGTTAACGCCAAAGTTGGGTTTTCAGCTATTCGCTTCATCTCCAATCGAGAACTTTCTTATAGAATCAATGCCATCAACTAGTAAAGAGGTCATAATGTGTTTACCGGTAAACTCTGCTATCTTATCAAAATGCGACGATGGATTTTAATTTCTGCGTAATTGTAAAGTTAAGTATAAATGATGAAGATCAGGGAAAGGTGAATAACACAGCAGGTAAGAATACCTTCTCGGAAAGAGGGAGACTTGGGCTCCAGTTCGTCATGTCGCTATTTTTCACATTAATTTTCTAATTTGTTATTCCTATAAGTTGGAGATTCAATCGAGGGAAGAAGATACGTACGGGAACGTAACTTCTTAAGAATTATTTTTTTATATTTTAAATTTATAAAGGAGGTTATTTGCAACTGAAATAACGCTTTTCATTTATGCTAGAACAAAAACTGGAAGTATTCCATAAAAATGTTCCTAAAATCATTTTGTTATAATTACATTAAGAATACATTCAATTTTTAAGATATTATGGGGAATCGGTAAACACGGTGGTAGGCAACCTTAGTTAATTTCTTTAATTACGAGTTTTTACTCATTTTCGGCCTCGATTGTCAATTTTATCATTTAGAAATATCGCTCATCTGAAAACTTGAAGCGATCACTTGCGTGAGTTGGGGTGTATGGATAAGGTTTATGACCATTGAGTTAATCGTAAAATTTTCTTATATTTGAAAAGAAATCGAGCAAACTATATTTGGAGAAATTCGCAGGAGTATAGTGTTCTCGAGCAGAATTACGTACTAAAACGAGGAGCGGACACAAAATATTTATCGTGTCTATACTATTTATTTAGCAAATCCCCAAAGAATGTTTGGCCGAAATTTGTTTAAGTTCAGCAGGAGGGTGATGAATCATCTTAATAAATTAGTTCTCATCTACATCTACATACATATCCTGGAAACTGCCTTTCGGCTTGTGTCAGGGGGCTAATTCATTTGCTATACAGAATCTTTGAAGGTTTATTCCAATTTGTTCACTGTTTTCCCGTGTTCGTATTTTCTCCTTAAGGTACAATCATTCGCAGAAAATATTAAAAGAAAATCATTTGCCACTCTTATATAAGAAACAAGGGTAACGGCAATATTTCACAATTTTAACTCCGCTTTTTGCACGATACGTCATTATTCGAAGAATAGAATCCATAATTGCATTGTTGTTTGCAGAGTGACTCCTGAGAAGCCACGGAATTCTCAATTATTTTTCCTCCTCAACGGAAAGAATCAATTTGTTTAAAAATTCCTTTTGCAAAGATACTAATTTTAAGTTTATGAGATAGTTTATATATTCGAAATTAGTAGGCAGTATGTCTGAGGGGCATAGGTACTGCCTACAAATTTCAGGACAGGAAAGGGTAATTTACGCGAGATGCTAGACAAGTAGAAAGAGAATAAAATCATCGTTTAAAGTTCGATTCCGGAAATATGTTATCATTAGGGGCGCTCTGTAGATTTAAATTAATGTTCATGTATGCTGAGCTCTTTGCACTCATTTTTATAGCCAAACATGAGTTAGCCATCAGTAATATGGGAAAAAAACTCGAATCCAACAGTTGTTAACCACAATGTTAATACCTCATCGCTACTGGTTAACATTATCTAATCTTCACGTTCTATTGGTTTAACTAAAATGGGGTTTACGCATTTTTTTACGGAAAAATGAACTGAACTTACATGAATTCAAATGCTAGCTCATACGAGTTTTCATCAGTTCAGTCGTACTTAGCGCGAAAAATATCGCTACTCTATTCTTTCTTGAATAACGATAATAATTATCTGTACATACAAACAAATACACATTCATGCATTCAAAAGATACATCAAATTGGGAGAAGTTGATGATATATATATATATTT